>NWSH02000323.1:11258063-11284760 GCA_002382865.2 Heliothis virescens | reverse complement strand
ATCATGGGTAGAATCACGTGTTCAAGTATCGGTCACTAATTACCAGTCACCCTATATAAATATAACCTACAATATCTTCATTCATTCACATCAATGCCTATACCTACCGCGTGATAGATGCAGCCAGAATGTGCCTTCACATTCAGGGTGTTCTTTGATGGGTAGGAGCATTAAACATTATGAAACCTTGCATAGTTATTGAATTCTTTTGATAACATTCTAATATTATGGAAGTAAGAGAGCATGAAACGCCTGTTTAAAAAAAGTATATTAAACTATAACATTAGTGTGATATACTGTATGTTTTAGTTGAGCAACGAAATCCGTCGATCTGACAGCGTGCACAGTGGTGACTACGCGCCGCTCAACGAGGGTTGCGAGGCGCACTGGGAGGTGGTCGAACGCATGCTGTTCCTGTACGCCAAGCTTAACCCGGGCCAGGGATACGTGCAAGGAATGAACGAAATTATTGGACCTATTTATCATACGTTTGCCATCGACCCCGATAAGGAATTTAGAAGTAAGTATGATAATTGTTTGCTACCTAATTCTTTCGTTTATAAACAGGAAGAAAACATATTCTCATCACGCCGCACATACACTTCTGGTCACTAGGAATTTATGATCATCACCGGCCCGTCAGTTCACTCTCAGACACGGTCTCTCTAATGTTATCACAACACTAAGTTTGGTGGTGATTTAACCTAGAAACATTTTAACCAAATAAATAATAAAAACCAGAATTGCTAATGATAGTTAATTTTTTTGTATTTTATAGAACATGCTGAAGCGGACTGCTTCTTCTGCTTCACGAACCTGATGGCGGAGATCCGTGACTTCTTCATACGCACCCTGGACGAGTCCACCAGCGGCATCAACTATGTCATGACCAAACTCGCTGATTGTGTGAAGAAAAACGATCCTGCCGTCTGGAGCTTGCTAGAGTCGCAGGAATTAAGACCACAATATTACAGTTTTAGGTGAAAATCTTTCAAAATGTTTCATTACAATAATGACTTTCATAATTACATTACCATAAACCAGAAGAATGTCTATTTCTTAGGTGGCTGACGCTGTTGCTCTCTCAAGAATTTTCACTACCAGATGTCGAAAGAATTTGGGACTCCATGTTTGCTGATGCACAAAGATTCGACTTTCTAATATACATTTGCTGTGCCATGATTTTGTGAGTATTACCTTGAGTAGGTTATTATAACTAAAGTTTATTGTGTTTATTATTATAATTTATATACACAGCAACACTTAATGGCTTCAGTTCCTGTTAAATAATTTTGCTTATCTGAAGTTAGTCACTTGACGCCTTTGCACACGCGCTTTACAGTTTTCGTAGTAAGTCAATTTTGATAATCTATTTATCTGTATCGATATTGAATTCCACAATAAGTACTTGATGCTTATAAAAATATATTACTGCGAAGAAGCAAAATTATTTAATATGATGAACTATATTTCTCAACAACACACTAATTCTTTTTTACCCTGGAGCAGTCTCCAATAATTTTAGTAATAATTTGTTTTGTCTTCCTACAGGTTGGTAAGAAACGACTTGCTTAGTGGAGATTTTGCTTCGAATGTGAAGTTACTTCAAAACTTCCCACCGATGGATGTGTCTTTGATTTTAAACAAAGCCGTTGAAATATCAAATAATCGATAAATATTACTTTGGTTATTCTTTACAAAATTTTGATATCCAAATCTTTTACATCCATGACTTAGAATATACTTTTATTATGCATTTTATACCTATGGTGTTGTTATTATAAAGACATGTGAATGTAACTTTTGGATCGAATATTTTTTTATTTATTATGTAGAATTGTTGAAAGGCCTAAATGTTCGTTGTAAACAAATTTACTCCCGAATTACTGAAAATCAATTATTAGGATAAGTATAATAATCGATTATGTAATTATAATTTTATTGTACAGTAGTTGCGATGAAGCATAACCTACCAATCTAATGTAATGTTCACACAATTTGAATGTCATGTACTGGCCAACATTGCCAGCATTAAGATGGCCACGGTGACAATAAGTAGTTTCGTTATGTCACCAGAAAGCTCATGGACAAAATATAATGACAATACTTTTGTGAGATAGCCATTATTTGCTAAATCAAAAGGTTTTGTAACGTACTTGTTCATGGTTGACTTATCTAGGTACTTTTACCGCATGTATGTACTTAATGTGTGACTATACAATCGTGAAAATCCTGTGCGTGCAAGCCACTATGCGTTATCAGTGTGTTAGTGGTTTTAAGATGTCACGTCGCAAGGACTACTACCGTAGGTTTTCAATTAAATGCCATAATTATGTAGTTACCCCATCCATTTGCAATTGTAAGTAGTTAACGTCTGATTTATGATCTATTCCCGCAGAGATGATAATTTTCTCTGAGCAAACATTTTTTTATATATTTACGGGTAATCATAAACAGTAAGCAGTATGCAAGGAACTGCTTATTCAATTTAATAGACAGTGCTATTGCGTATTTGAATGTCTAGATGCATTTAAAAAATAAATTTATACTTAAAGTAGTATAACCCGTTGTCTTCAACAAGATCTCTTCGCCACTGTCAAACATATATTTAAACTGTAAAAATAATGCTTATTCTTCAGCATGATGTTGCCATTTCTCTGAAACGTGGCTACTCTCAGGTGTTATCGAAAGGCATTGAAAGACGATTGAAACATAGAGTCTGTAATTAAAATATTTCCTTGCTACACGTAATAATTCCTGAATGTATTTTTAATTAGTTATAGGTATGTGAATATTATATAATTATAATATCGAATAGTTTGTCTGAATGGTACGATTGCATATTGCGAGTACCATTATATTAATCATTAAATCTATGAAAGTAAAATATGTATGTATGTTTTATGTCATATTTAATCACTTACAAAATAAGAGGGAGATAGTTATAAGCTATATCATTATTTTCAAGATTACCTACACGTGTTGATCTGGTTTTCCATCTATACTAATATTACAAAGCGGAATTTTGTTTGTTTGAACGCGCTAATGTCAGGAACCACGGGCCTGACTTTTTATCCGTGTGTGCGGAGAAGTTCGCGGGTGAAACCGCCGGTAGAAGCTTGTATCTACATGTACTATACGTAAAATTGCGTTGATACTGCACGATATACATAAGATACTGAACATCCATGTAAATAAATTAGACCGAATACATTATTTGTGGACATATTGATACAAGATTTCGTCTGCACAGATTTTAAGTCGCAGAAATGACTCAACTCACACAGAGCTCNTACGCACCCTGGACGAGTCCACCAGCGGCATCAACTATGTCATGACCAAACTCGCTGATTGTGTGAAGAAAAACGATCCTGCCGTCTGGAGCTTGCTAGAGTCGCAGGAATTAAGACCACAATATTACAGTTTTAGGTGAAAATCTTTCAAAATGTTTCATTACAATAATGACTTTCATAATTACATTACCATAAACCAGAAGAATGTCTATTTCTTAGGTGGCTGACGCTGTTGCTCTCTCAAGAATTTTCACTACCAGATGTCGAAAGAATTTGGGACTCCATGTTTGCTGATGCACAAAGATTCGACTTTCTAATATACATTTGCTGTGCCATGATTTTGTGAGTATTACCTTGAGTAGGTTATTATAACTAAAGTTTATTGTGTTTATTATTATAATTTATATACACAGCAACACTTAATGGCTTCAGTTCCTGTTAAATAATTTTGCTTATCTGAAGTTAGTCACTTGACGCCTTTGCACACGCGCTTTACAGTTTTCGTAGTAAGTCAATTTTGATAATCTATTTATCTGTATCGATATTGAATTCCACAATAAGTACTTGATGCTTATAAAAATATATTACTGCGAAGAAGCAAAATTATTTAATATGATGAACTATATTTCTCAACAACACACTAATTCTTTTTTACCCTGGAGCAGTCTCCAATAATTTTAGTAATAATTTGTTTTGTCTTCCTACAGGTTGGTAAGAAACGACTTGCTTAGTGGAGATTTTGCTTCGAATGTGAAGTTACTTCAAAACTTCCCACCGATGGATGTGTCTTTGATTTTAAACAAAGCCGTTGAAATATCAAATAATCGATAAATATTACTTTGGTTATTCTTTACAAAATTTTGATATCCAAATCTTTTACATCCATGACTTAGAATATACTTTTATTATGCATTTTATACCTATGGTGTTGTTATTATAAAGACATGTGAATGTAACTTTTGGATCGAATATTTTTTTATTTATTATGTAGAATTGTTGAAAGGCCTAAATGTTCGTTGTAAACAAATTTACTCCCGAATTACTGAAAATCAATTATTAGGATAAGTATAATAATCGATTATGTAATTATAATTTTATTGTACAGTAGTTGCGATGAAGCATAACCTACCAATCTAATGTAATGTTCACACAATTTGAATGTCATGTACTGGCCAACATTGCCAGCATTAAGATGGCCACGGTGACAATAAGTAGTTTCGTTATGTCACCAGAAAGCTCATGGACAAAATATAATGACAATACTTTTGTGAGATAGCCATTATTTGCTAAATCAAAAGGTTTTGTAACGTACTTGTTCATGGTTGACTTATCTAGGTACTTTTACCGCATGTATGTACTTAATGTGTGACTATACAATCGTGAAAATCCTGTGCGTGCAAGCCACTATGCGTTATCAGTGTGTTAGTGGTTTTAAGATGTCACGTCGCAAGGACTACTACCGTAGGTTTTCAATTAAATGCCATAATTATGTAGTTACCCCATCCATTTGCAATTGTAAGTAGTTAACGTCTGATTTATGATCTATTCCCGCAGAGATGATAATTTTCTCTGAGCAAACATTTTTTTATATATTTACGGGTAATCATAAACAGTAAGCAGTATGCAAGGAACTGCTTATTCAATTTAATAGACAGTGCTATTGCGTATTTGAATGTCTAGATGCATTTAAAAAATAAATTTATACTTAAAGTAGTATAACCCGTTGTCTTCAACAAGATCTCTTCGCCACTGTCAAACATATATTTAAACTGTAAAAATAATGCTTATTCTTCAGCATGATGTTGCCATTTCTCTGAAACGTGGCTACTCTCAGGTGTTATCGAAAGGCATTGAAAGACGATTGAAACATAGAGTCTGTAATTAAAATATTTCCTTGCTACACGTAATAATTCCTGAATGTATTTTTAATTAGTTATAGGTATGTGAATATTATATAATTATAATATCGAATAGTTTGTCTGAATGGTACGATTGCATATTGCGAGTACCATTATATTAATCATTAAATCTATGAAAGTAAAATATGTATGTATGTTTTATGTCATATTTAATCACTTACAAAATAAGAGGGAGATAGTTATAAGCTATATCATTATTTTCAAGATTACCTACACGTGTTGATCTGGTTTTCCATCTATACTAATATTACAAAGCGGAATTTTGTTTGTTTGAACGCGCTAATGTCAGGAACCACGGGCCTGACTTTTTATCCGTGTGTGCGGAGAAGTTCGCGGGTGAAACCGCCGGTAGAAGCTTGTATCTACATGTACTATACGTAAAATTGCGTTGATACTGCACGATATACATAAGATACTGAACATCCATGTAAATAAATTAGACCGAATACATTATTTGTGGACATATTGATACAAGATTTCGTCTGCACAGATTTTAAGTCGCAGAAATGACTCAACTCACACAGAGCTCGACTACTTAAGGTGCATTCGACCACTAGAAGCGGGAAATTCAAATATAAAATGGTTTTTTCATGTTTTACCTAAGTTAACATTCAATATGAGGCGTGATCTTATGATTGGCGGTTATAATATCCCACAAAGTAATTTCTGATGTCCTTGTTTAACTCCGAAAATTTTACAGTTACATTTAAATTGTTTAGTAGCAACGTTGGATCGGATTCGCAATTTATTATTAATTTCAAAAAATTACACGCATTTCAGCACTTTTATACTTGTTCTTTAAAAGTTTCTCATACAGTAAATACCTATAAGCTATAACATTTAATATAGCGCCACAATAGGAACTCATTTCCGAATAACTGTTATTATGTGGTTATTGGATACGTAGTAGTCTAAATTGTGCCAGTGAAGCGTACAAACATGTTCATATCCTTCACCTGGATAAACTTTTAACATAATATTCAAGTGAGCATGAGCATGCTTATTAGGTACCCATTCCACGAAGCTTTTTTTCTACTTACTACCGTGATTATGGGTTACACGAAAGCAGGGAACATCTCTTATATTTGTGAAGTCTGTAGAGAAACCGAAGATGTACACAGATGCATCTCCAATTATTCAATCTTATCAGTGTATCTCGTTTGTTGTAATTAAAAATAAGGGTTCCAAATTGAATTTTATTTTCCTGACTGCTCCCTGTGGATTAACACATATAAAAATCTAAATCTTGACTCATTCACTGACACGTCAACGCAGGGCCCAAACCCGTGAACCTACAAAGCTGAAATTTTGCACAGAGGCTCATCTTAAGACTCTCACGCGAGATAAGAAAGGATTTCCCGAAACTCTTACAGGAACGGGAAATACTGGATTTTAAGTTTAACTTGGGCGAAGCCGCTGGCAGAAGCTAGTAACAGAATAAAACACGAGTCCGCCTTTAAAGATTTAATATAAATAATTACAATGTAATCAATTTGTACAATATCCATTGACAATAATAAATAGAAAGTAAAGATTTTATACAAATATAATGTCATTTTAGGTCTGTACTATAGATAACGGCTAGGTTACATAGTAAAACATTGGATAATAAGAACATACACCACATTTAAAATATAATATAGAATCGTATAATTTTTATCGCATAAGGAGATATTCAATATATTTTATATGAATTTTGTTGGTCGCCGTTCGGAACAGTTAGATATGAAACCTTAATGCCAGTATTTTACTTACAAATAAAAAACTTTATTAAGGAACATATTTTCATCAATTGGAATCGTAAAGAGTGATGAAAAAGGTACGATTTTTTATTTAATTACTAATACATACATATAATTACACGAAGTTTTTATGAGAGTCATAACATTTATAGATACATAACATAATACTTATACTGCTTTCCGACTGCAGTACAGTTTCAATTCAGTAATCACTAAACTGACGCGCCACTCCACTTTAATCCGATCCTTCACACTAAGAACAACATTCATGAAAATGTGGCGTGCGTTACATGCACGATTTTACATTCGACTTAAAATTTATATTATTACCAATGGACAGATATAAAATGTTGCGCGTCAATTTATTAACAATCTCAGCTATGTCTGCTATTTGTGTCGGAAAGATTTTAATTGACAAACTTTTACAATCAAAACCAGCATACCCATATTTCTACAATGTTATCACTCCCCTACTTGTAAAAATACAGGAATTATTATGAACATAATTTTGTGCCCGAATAAACGCACTTAAAAGTATGACGTAATAAAAATAAAAAATAACAAGATGTTAACAAGCACTTACAGAAATATATGATATTTAAAATTTGGGGCTGATTAGGAAAGCCTCCCCATTTTAAATAACTACTGTTATGGAAATCTCGTCAGTAAAGTCTAGAATAGGATGAACCACCTGCAGCTTGGCGATAGGATATAAGTAAGACACCTAACATTCTAGTGCATATAGATTTACATACAGTCTGATTATTTACTATGGAAACATTTAACTAGAGGTTAACAATTAACACCAATACATTATGTACCTGCAATGACAAAGCTATTTCGCGATAATAAGTTGAAGGTGATGTTTGCCAAGCCATGCTTCGGTGGACATTTATATGGTACAACGACATTATATTGACAATCTCGCTTTTCATTGTAAGCCAACATTGATCCGCATACGAGTGCGTTCACTTTTCTAGTAGTAGTTAGTTAATGTGCTTTGCATTCAGTGAGGTCCACGGCACACTGAACAACTGCCGTCCCACGAATTCATCTGCAGCGCCTATCGTCCGTCTCTACAAAAACCACGCATTGATGTTCTACAATCGCACCCTAAGCTTCATCTACTAAATACGAAAACCTAAACAAAGTCAAAAATAAATTTATCTGTTTAATAACGAAGTGTATAACGCTATTTCCTTCCTAATTACTTCTAGCTACCTTAAAAACTCTATCCTTTTGGAACCTATCGATTTTATACACATTACTAACTATAACCATTTTGCAACAGTTGTCCAGCCATTTTATTTATTCGTATTTTATATTACAAGTCGTTTGCAGTTCGTTATTAATTTTATTTTATGGAAAATAGCCCATCAATATAATATATTATTTTAAAAATCCATTACTCAGCAGAAACTACCTTATATAGTCAAATTCGTCATGTATTCTAAAATGACTATCCCTTCTGCAAATACTATATAATATTTGCAATTAACCTATAATTTCGTACAGTATTGGCTAGTATTCACTTTTACTAACCAGATATCCAATATGCTGCCAAGTATAATAATTAGCAAATAAACAGTCTTGTTGTTTCTGTCGAACAAGTATGTAATTTAAGTAGGCTTCTTTAAATTATCCCAACAACTGCACAGTAACCACAATATCATCAAATTCAAAAAAGGTGTCGACACTACTGGATGGACGCGTGGAGTTAGAAGGAGGCTACTTGAATAATATAACAGTAAGTAATAACATTTACCTACTCATAGGTATCTACTTATAGCTTTACACGAATTCTATTGACAAATATGTAAATAACTTTGAAATATGAAAGAAACGGCTAAAACAATACGAATGTATAGACATTCTGTTTTAATTACCAATAGTATTCGTGGATAGCATAGAAACATGGCAAAATACATCCCTCGGAATATCTATAATCTTTAATGATATCGCCGATACTTGGTTACCCACTTTGTATGGATTATAATACTTTTTATAAATAAAGATATAAAAATATACATTTAAATTATGTATTTTAATATTATTCAACACATAGTCAACTCTTAAAGTAACAGTTTTAAATAAATGATTACTTTCAAGTTATGATTATATTTCTCTATAAATGTCAATTGATTCAAATGAGCAAAAGTGGAAATAGTAATTTATAGCAGATTTAAGTTTGATATACATAGAGCGTTACGTGACCACTATGAAGCTCCGTTTAAATTCTGTGAGATTCTCTAAAACGATATTAAAAATGAAATACCTATTTATTTTTGTTTATCGTGCACAGGATGCAGACACAAATTGTCTTCGAAGAAACAATAATTTAAATAGCCTGGAAACTAATCAACGTCACAATCTAAAATTTTCATCCGACTAGCTAATAAACGAAATAAATACTTTCATGTTTGTACCCTAAAAAGTTTGATAAAAACTAACTACATAAAATTATATCAAAAACATTAAGATAACAGATACAATCAAACTGCTACCTACAAAGGTATTCAAGCACTGAAACTAACACGACAGTAATGTATAGGTTACACAAAAATAGCTGCCATACTCGCATTGAATTTTGTAAATAGTAGGTACACCAAACCTATATTTTTGTAAATAGTACCTATAGTAGAAATATTTCAATGTTGAACATAAGGGTATGTTTAAACTGAAATACTTTAGCACCGAGTAAACACAAGGTTGGCAGTACGCCGTAATAAAGCATAGCGTGTTACCGGTGTGAAGCGAGTTGCGACCGCGGCGGGTCGGTTACTGGATGGCGCAGCACTTGCACTTGGGCTTCTTGCGGATAGTCACGTGCTCGGGCTGCTGCGGCTCCTGCGGCGGCTGGCGCTGCACCTCCACCTGGCCGGCGCGCACCTCCGGCACGGCCGCGCCGTTCTTAGTGCCGTTCATCACCTTCGGAGTGCTTTGCTGCTCAGGACTTGCCAGTTTGGTCTGCGGCGACGACGGAGCGCTAGCCTGAAATTGTTTATAACATTCTATAACAAATCATCGTCATCATTCTATACAATGTATTTAATATTCATAATGCGTATCGGTACAGAATCACACCGTCTGGATGTGTGGATGTTTGTGAAATAGCAATTTCACGCAAAAACTACTGGACTAAAACTCAACAATTACTCGTGAACCTACAGAACTATAACAATACTCATGATCGACATGATGATTACGCGCTCTGCTATTACGACAACAACTAAACTTTCTCTAATGGATTGTTTTTGAAACATTTGATAGTATAATAAAAGTATTACGTTAACATTATTCGCTTGCACTTTCTCCTCCTTTTCGTCGCAGGCGGCCAGTTGTGGCACGGCGACGGGCGGCGGCGTCGGAGTGATCGGTTTGCCGCCCTTGATCAGGGACACTATCTCGTCGGCCTCGCGGCTCAGGTCGCCGTCTGGACGGAACGGGTTGTCCCACCCGCTCTCCGTGCTGTAAACAACAAACTTACTATAAAGCAACCGTTACTAATCAATACTATTGTATACCTTCATATACGAGTACCTAAAATAATATGTTCGCATGATTACGTCCGAACAATGCGTCGGGCAGCTGAAGTCGATGCATTCTAATTCAGATTAACTAGACAAATTGCACATGAATACTGCAATAGAATCTATAAAACGCACTGATGCGTCAAAACTATGAATTTATTCTGGGTGATTAAAATAATTTTTCGTTATTGAATTGCTCTAGGGAATTAAACGTTTTTGACTATAGCTATTGTATAAAGTTAACTTGTACAGATGTTTAATCCCATAGGCATACACCAAACTAGCATTCAAAGTAATAGTACAATTGATAGTATATGTTGTAGTTGGGAAAAATACATTATGGTTTGACTATTGTGTGTCTAAACATCAGCATGATGTTGGCTGCTTGCATGAACATGTGTGTTGCAGGATGACATCATCATGTATGTGTACTCTATTATGTATACTCAACAATAATGTGTGAATACATTACATCTTGGGTGGACCGCTTATATCAAGTACTTATTTGCATTTAACGTCGCAATATCTTCTAATATCTGATAATAACTGATACGAATTTGTAAGATATTTTTCAAGTAGAATTCTTGCGAATGTCAAGTGCATTCGGACGAAGAAATTACGCTTCAGTTGAGGCATAGGGAAAATTTATACTTTGGTAAACTAACTAATACAAGGTATTTTGTTCACCTGATCTGTCTGTTGTACATAGTGTGGTCCACCATGTCGGCGTTAGCGGCAGCCGAGAGCAGGGCCGCGTAAAGAACGTGGGAATCTGTCTGCGGCACCGGCGGAGGTGGGGACAAGCACTGCGGCCGCGCCCCTTGGTAGAACGACACGCGAACTTTAGAACGCTCCGAACTGAAAACATAGTTTATTGCTTTAAATTTATATTGTAAGAAGATAATACTATGGCGACAGGAAACGCGAGCAACGAATCATTTTCTATTGCGATATGCAGTAAAAAAAATTAAATACTTTTCAAAATCTTCCATGGTATACTCAAAAGTACTTAATTTCAAAAACAAAAACAAGTTAAATCCTACAATATCAAACCACCATAAAAACGCCAGCTATTTTACTTTCTTTTAATTTTCATAACTGTGCATAAAAGTAGATTATGCTTATTTTAAACGAATAACAAGTTATACCTTAACTAGCTATTTTAAGACATAAATTGTATAGTACAATCACTATTTGATAAATGGCTTAACAAAATAATGCATCCATTAAATAATTATTTTAGTTTAATAATTATTTAATGAATTCATTAATTTTAGTTTGGCTAGGCTAGGTTAGGCTTTTAAATACTTGATTACATTTAGGGCCAAATCTTTACAATGTATTACATTTTAAACATTGATTTAAGCAAATAATTGAAGTTATTATCTCTTAGAATTGAATGATAGAATTAAATACAATACTGAATCGCAAGCAATAGTGATTTCCACTCTTTATTTATGTATTACCCATTTAAGTGTATGTATAAATGAATTACTCAAAAATATAAAAAGTAGTCTGCTATTAACATGGTTAACTGTTATGATAACCATACTGATAGCAAAATTATCAATTCGCAAGGCATGTGATTGTAATAATCTGTGTAATTACAATATACAGCAGCTGTCTTCTTTTTATGTAACTCTATGTATGTATGGTATGTACTAATTAAACCCACTCTACTTACTCAATTTCATTATCCATATTTTAGAATATATTTGCAAAAAAATATATTAGCAGTTATAAATATTCACTTTTTTAAAAAAAAAAGTCACAAATTCACAGTAAAAATAGCAAAGCAAAAAGCAAAATTTCCAACTTTTCAATACCAAGTTGTTATCACGCTACTTTTTTCATAGTACATTTTTTCATAATGCTAAGCAATAGTCGCCTTGCAAGTAGTCATGAAATTATTCGCATGGCCGGGATGCTAGCGCCGCGCTTATTAACATTGAAGGTGACTCAATTATGGAACCTCTTTTATTAGTAGATGACTATATTTATCGCCCACGCAGTATTTAGCTCCAATCTTGAGCTCATACTTAACATTTTGACTTGTTATATGAGTATTTGTTCAGTTTTGTCTAATAATATTCATTATTTTATAATCTTATTTACATAATATAAATTGTGGCATCATTTGCTATTCTGTATATACTATACCCAACCTATATATGTTATATTTACCATTAAAAATAACAGATAAAATATTTAGGTTGGTTACATCATAAGACAACCAGTCACACCCAAATGAACTATCTCCCACCACACTGATATGACATAATTTACTTTCAATTTTGATAAGGTTTCAATAAAGGCCTTAGAATGTTGAGTACCACATTTTTATATGCATGATGTATTCTTAGTCTGTGAGCATCATATAACTGGGGGTAAATTAGCGAGACACCCACACATGCATTTCTGTAGCAAATGGATATGAATGATATAAAAATCTGACATCATCAAATTCCTTAACAACACATGAATCAACAGATGGTAAAAATAGAGAAATATCATCACTGCTTAATTGTCATAGTCTCAAGGTCACATACAATGTTAACTCGACTCACACTTTTATAATGTTTAGTGTCATCAAAGCTTCATTAATAGCCAATCCACAAATAAATTATGTTCTAAAATTTTATGAGAAATTATGAACAGGCTTGGCAACACAAAAAGCAATATTTAATTTTCTGATAAGCATTTCTGATGAGCATCGGTTTTAATTCATTTTTTCCTCATTTTTATTATTTTGGAGTACAACTTTTTTGTGTGTCATCTATCTTGATTTGGTTTGTATGTACCAAAACCAGCACAAGTTTAAACACAACCAAAAAAACAAAAAGGCAACTAAACAGCGATCAAACATTTAAGGGGGGTTAAAATTTATCACTTGAAAATTATATTTTTATATTTATACATATAAGGATTGCTCCTTATAAATCAATCATATATTATAATCAGGTTTAAAAACAGCACAATAAAACATTTTATCATATTGACCAATAATTTTAACCATATCCAACCATTGAGTAACTAGTTTAACACAAACAAAATTTAATAAATGTCAGCCATACATAAAAGCAATATCACATTTTGCTTTGTCTCCACTGACAGGTTTCTATTCACTTGGCAAACATGTATCAATAGGTAGTCACTTAATTGGACACATATGTAGGTCACAACCAATGCAGCCCTACACATAGGCATGTAACATACTTTCTGGAATATAGGTGAAAAACATCTAGATAATTAGATATTCATTTATAGTTTGCAGTCTTGAGTTCTTCACCTTTTGCTACACTCTGGACCCAAAATACTAATTTTATATGGTTTAGGCACACCTTGTTCATTGTTTATAATTTCATCCTGGGCCCACAAAATAGTGTAAACTACTGCATGGATAACAGAAGAGCCCAAAAACATTTAGGTAGGTAGTGGAATTATTGTAATGCGCGAGACTTGGCTCACTATGGCCTCGAGTCAACACAGGGCGGACCCTCAATGAATGGAGCCGGCCACTGATGGTGTCATTAAAAATAGAGCTTTTAAAACGATTGCCAATGCATGTTTACTACTTGTAGGTACGTGCTGAGAAATGACCTTGTGTTCCCGACTGCTGGATGGAACCGAAAGGCGTTTTATGTTTATAAATCAGTACTCGTGACGTCATTGTGACCGAATTATCCGCACAAAATTCGAGATATGAAAAGACAAATCAACTGAAATACAGATTATTTCTCAGATACAGAAGAGAATGATTATGTTACGATGATTGACGCTTTTGTTTTATGCCTAATCTTAATTCTAGAAACCATCGGCAAGTGAACACCCAGTTTGCAACACAACAAATATGACGTGATTAATGTAAATAACATACCCTAAAAGTATCCACACACAATGTTAACACTGTTCACGTTTCAACAATTATTTGATCACTGATTTTTGTAAGTTAGTGCTTTGAAACAATTTGATAAAAAACATCAGCACATTTGACGCTGTAGGGTTTGGTCCATTCGACGCTACACAAAAATGTTTCTCTCTCGCTACATCGATCTCGGAAGTCGCGCGCGGCTCCGTGGCGAATGGAATGGAACGGAACGAAGCGAGTGGAGCGCGCAGCTCGCCCCAGTGACGTAATGTTAGCGTTCGCGATAACGTTTTTTTTTAACGGGACATCATATTAAAACTGTCACTTTTCTTGTGTATTTCTATTAATTGAATACATACGAATCATTAATTGATTATTACTACACCTGAGACCTAACAGACTCTCTGTTTATCGCACCTAACGAAATTCGTTTTAGTATGTAGTTCACTAGATGGCGCTACCTGCATGTTAAACTAAACGATGGAACAGAACCATAGTTTTATTTCCCTCGATAACCCTGACGTAACATTAAAAGGCCAAACCAACCGGCAGCCAGTCCACATCATAGGTGTACCTACATACAATATCAGACTGTAGTTACAGATTTTTAGGTAGGTATATCGGTCGACTCCTGCCAATAGGTAGACGACTTCGCTTCGTTAGTAGTAAACCACCAGGTACCTACTTGGTACTTAAGGACATTTTTTTTTTCAGTTGAATTTGTCTACAAAGTAGATAGATACCAGGTGTCTAAATAATGTTTACGTGATGTAAATGATAGGGGGCCTGCCTATATTATACCTAGGTATTTGTTATAGATGGGTAATCCGTACCTAGGTAGGTAAGGTTTATTTCTAAGTTTATAGTTTGTAGGTAATTTGTGATAGAGAATTATAGCGATGAAAAGAATAGTTACTATAAAAAGAAATAAGTAACTACAATGTAATTGATCCCCTGAACCGATAACGTCTGTTAAGTGATCGGTCGGTCATACATAGACCTTGCCTGTCAGCTTTTAGTTAGTACCTAAGTACGTAAAGAAAATAAAAAAGGGGCGATGTTCTCTATGTCGTTTATTGATTGCGGAAGGCAGGGGGAGCTCTAAATTACTTGCATTTGCAGCTGAGGAATCACGTGCCTCGCCAATGGTTTTATTATATGTAGGTATAGGTAGATCACCCAGATAAAATACCTACCAGTTGTTTCATGTGCCTAATAAGTTAGTGTATATGGGCTAGGTACGTAAACTTAAATTGAATTTTAATAGATACCTACTTGCTAAGTCGTAAGAGTATTAATTAGCATTATAAAATTAGAACTAATAAAGGCGGTTAAAATGGCCAAATTCCCTACAAAGTTCATGCATTTCGGTCAATTGGTGTGTCCTTAATTAGTGCACGCCCATTCGAATTTGTCAGGCCTGAGCGTTCGAGAGTCAAGCGACTGCTACAGATACTTACCTACCTAGCTACCTACAGGGAAATTCGATGTCTTATGAAGTTACAATTTACAATTCTACAGCAAACAGAAGTAGGTAAGTGCCAACCTTGTGCCAACAACCAGCCTTCCTGCTTTCTGTGAATCTATTAACATACAATATGAGCTGAACCTATATTACATAAACGAACTAGGTAGATAGGTAGGTACGTATTTAGCAGATGAACCATAGTTTTCTCAAGTAACTAGGTATATTCATTGTTAGTTCGATATTATAAACAAAATCGTAAATGAACGCTTATGAAAATTCACATCGCAAAGGTATCGCGCAAATTCGGAACAAAAAGGAATAGTTAACATACTCAAATGAACAAAACGTACTCGTCTTCAACGGGTGTGTAGGGGAACGAAGTCTCCTGCACTCTAGGCGGCGGACTGCTCTCCGGCTCCTCTTGTAGGGGACTCTCGTAGATTAGGGTCTCTACCATCGACCCCTTCGAACTGCCGAACGACACCCTACAAAAAATAAAACATTGTTATAATAAAAGTAAACGGTACGTACATACATGTTGATCAAAATACAAGACTATAATTTGTAGTCTCGTGCGAAACATTGCTCTGTCTGTAGTACACATTATATAGTTTTACATAAACTAACCTAAATTGTTTTGAGATTTTTATATACATTTTACATTTTTACTGATATGTAGAATTTGTGAAGTTAGGGTCGGAAGAGTTAAGCCGTGTAGATTCAGAAGCCTGGCTCTACATGAGATCTGATATATTTTTCACAAGGAAAACTTGATGTGATCTTCTGGGCTACATTTTACATGAAATATTTTTGCTGGAATTTTCTTTGCTAGAAAGGTCACTAAGTCACTACCATAATACTTCTACTAGAAATAATTTTCAGTCGACAAGATTGAATTCACATGGCCAATTATGGACTCCTCTCTCATGCAACTAATCTGTAGATATACAAGGTTATTTTATACATCTTTAATAGCTGGTGACTCTATTTCTTTGCCAATCAGTTTTCCTTTTCTGTAGGCACGTGTGACTAATGCTTCATATTAAACTTCCCATTTGTTATCGCAACCACTTTTACAGGTTGCTAATAGTTCTATTTCCGATTTATTGTTAGCGGTTCCCAACAAACCGTTCAATCTCGACATTACAAAGCAGTGTGTGCAACCAAACGCTGTTAGGTCAATGATATTAAAATCAATTGTTATTTTGGTAGGCACTGCCCAGTGCCCAGATTCTTCCTTGAATATTGCTTCGAAAAAGGTAGAAATAGTTTAACATTTTCAGTGACATACAACAGCAGGTCACCGTATACGAATCTGTCAAATTATTTATNGTAGTTACAGATTTTTAGGTAGGTATATCGGTCGACTCCTGCCAATAGGTAGACGACTTCGCTTCGTTAGTAGTAAACCACCAGGTACCTACTTGGTACTTAAGGACATTTTTTTTTTCAGTTGAATTTGTCTACAAAGTAGATAGATACCAGGTGTCTAAATAATGTTTACGTGATGTAAATGATAGGGGGCCTGCCTATATTATACCTAGGTATTTGTTATAGATGGGTAATCCGTACCTAGGTAGGTAAGGTTTATTTCTAAGTTTATAGTTTGTAGGTAATTTGTGATAGAGAATTATAGCGATGAAAAGAATAGTTACTATAAAAAGAAATAAGTAACTACAATGTAATTGATCCCCTGAACCGATAACGTCTGTTAAGTGATCGGTCGGTCATACATAGACCTTGCCTGTCAGCTTTTAGTTAGTACCTAAGTACGTAAAGAAAATAAAAAAGGGGCGATGTTCTCTATGTCGTTTATTGATTGCGGAAGGCAGGGGGAGCTCTAAATTACTTGCATTTGCAGCTGAGGAATCACGTGCCTCGCCAATGGTTTTATTATATGTAGGTATAGGTAGATCACCCAGATAAAATACCTACCAGTTGTTTCATGTGCCTAATAAGTTAGTGTATATGGGCTAGGTACGTAAACTTAAATTGAATTTTAATAGATACCTACTTGCTAAGTCGTAAGAGTATTAATTAGCATTATAAAATTAGAACTAATAAAGGCGGTTAAAATGGCCAAATTCCCTACAAAGTTCATGCATTTCGGTCAATTGGTGTGTCCTTAATTAGTGCACGCCCATTCGAATTTGTCAGGCCTGAGCGTTCGAGAGTCAAGCGACTGCTACAGATACTTACCTACCTAGCTACCTACAGGGAAATTCGATGTCTTATGAAGTTACAATTTACAATTCTACAGCAAACAGAAGTAGGTAAGTGCCAACCTTGTGCCAACAACCAGCCTTCCTGCTTTCTGTGAATCTATTAACATACAATATGAGCTGAACCTATATTACATAAACGAACTAGGTAGATAGGTAGGTACGTATTTAGCAGATGAACCATAGTTTTCTCAAGTAACTAGGTATATTCATTGTTAGTTCGATATTATAAACAAAATCGTAAATGAACGCTTATGAAAATTCACATCGCAAAGGTATCGCGCAAATTCGGAACAAAAAGGAATAGTTAACATACTCAAATGAACAAAACGTACTCGTCTTCAACGGGTGTGTAGGGGAACGAAGTCTCCTGCACTCTAGGCGGCGGACTGCTCTCCGGCTCCTCTTGTAGGGGACTCTCGTAGATTAGGGTCTCTACCATCGACCCCTTCGAACTGCCGAACGACACCCTACAAAAAATAAAACATTGTTATAATAAAAGTAAACGGTACGTACATACATGTTGATCAAAATACAAGACTATAATTTGTAGTCTCGTGCGAAACATTGCTCTGTCTGTAGTACACATTATATAGTTTTACATAAACTAACCTAAATTGTTTTGAGATTTTTATATACATTTTACATTTTTACTGATATGTAGAATTTGTGAAGTTAGGGTCGGAAGAGTTAAGCCGTGTAGATTCAGAAGCCTGGCTCTACATGAGATCTGATATATTTTTCACAAGGAAAACTTGATGTGATCTTCTGGGCTACATTTTACATGAAATATTTTTGCTGGAATTTTCTTTGCTAGAAAGGTCACTAAGTCACTACCATAATACTTCTACTAGAAATAATTTTCAGTCGACAAGATTGAATTCACATGGCCAATTATGGACTCCTCTCTCATGCAACTAATCTGTAGATATACAAGGTTATTTTATACATCTTTAATAGCTGGTGACTCTATTTCTTTGCCAATCAGTTTTCCTTTTCTGTAGGCACGTGTGACTAATGCTTCATATTAAACTTCCCATTTGTTATCGCAACCACTTTTACAGGTTGCTAATAGTTCTATTTCCGATTTATTGTTAGCGGTTCCCAACAAACCGTTCAATCTCGACATTACAAAGCAGTGTGTGCAACCAAACGCTGTTAGGTCAATGATATTAAAATCAATTGTTATTTTGGTAGGCACTGCCCAGTGCCCAGATTCTTCCTTGAATATTGCTTCGAAAAAGGTAGAAATAGTTTAACATTTTCAGTGACATACAACAGCAGGTCACCGTATACGAATCTGTCAAATTATTTATCAATCAAACATTAACATACCACTATTGTGATAAGGTTGAAAATCTATTGCAGAAATTTGACAGATTGTGGTAACTTGATGTGCTGTCGTCTGTACTGTCGCGTTCTCAGGAAATACGGTCTTGCTTTGGTCTTAGCCGCCGATATAGTAAAATTAGAGATAAGAACCGATTTTAGATTGTCCTATACGTATACCCACTGCAGAACATGCCTTGATTGAGTGTAACTGGCATTATGTATCATGACAGTGACATTGTTTTGTGTATTTTGGAGAAAAAAAATGTTAATGGAGGTCATTACTCCTATACGACATTGAGCGAAATGGCGAGAGACGGTGTGTAACTGAACTATAAGATTTAATCTACAGTTAGTTACCTGGAATGTGCAACAGTACGTAAACTGATGGTATGCGTATATGCAATGTACGGACGCCAGCAAGTCAACCTACCCGAATCTGTCATTTTTTTCCAACCGAAGACTATTGTGATAAGGT
This sequence comes from Heliothis virescens, assembly GCA_002382865.2. Classification (NCBI taxonomy): domain Eukaryota; kingdom Metazoa; phylum Arthropoda; class Insecta; order Lepidoptera; family Noctuidae; genus Heliothis; species Heliothis virescens. Next base: position 11,264,911 of record NWSH02000323.1, on the reverse strand, counting down.
TCAAAATCTGTTGAAGTTTGACTAATTGAGGTAGGTTGATGTGCTGTTGCCTGTACTTATAATGTCAGCGAATACATTCTTAACCCAACGTAGATAAGCTATTTTTAACTGGCACTCAGATACAAAATATAAGGTCGAAATTGGCGTAGATTTACATTTCGGTAACGACCAATAATTCGACAATGATTAACTACTTATTGTGAAAATTATGATTTTCATTCTCCATCTTTCTTACAGAGCTTAGAGCCGTTTCAGATTAGCGTATTTATATGCGCGTAAAGCCTCGCTTTTTAACTGTATGCGCGAATAACTTCTTTTGCAAAACGTAGAACTATACACATAACGTTATAAGCTCAAATAGCGCCAGTCTATAATATGATTACATTGTCGGTTCGATCATACTCATATGCGCCGCAAAGGGGAAAATATGTTGTTTTCACGTTTATAGACAAAGTGGCCCATTATTCGCATGTGCTGATTATTTACACATACTTATACATAAATACGTAAAAACTTCTTGATTAAAAACGTAAAAAAAGTATATATCAATCCTTTATATGATGTTTGTATGTAACGTTTTGACAAGGTTTTGATGGATAACAGATTTGACGATTGTTATGTCAAAACGTAGGCTTGAGGAGCTTTTTGCACACATTTTGTGGAAGTTTTTGTTTACAAGTTAGTGCTTTTACTACATCATATATCAAATCTTGAACTGCAGTTATCTACCCACAATTAATAGAAGGTATCGTTACGATTCTATATGTCTAATCAATCACTATAATGATGATATGCACCTATGTCATCTGCGCAATATCTTACGGCTAAGAGCGGCAATACAATATTATAATACTCGTATAGTTTGGTAAACAACAGAATGAGTCAAAATAAACTTTCTACAACTTCCTTTCTCATAAATGGAGGGACGCAATAGTCACGTAATTTTTACGTTCAATATATGTAGTTCCGGATTCACGGGCTTAGTACTACTTAACATTCTAGGTGAAGTCTGCCCCACTTTAGCTATAACTGACACCAGGCTTTGGCCTCTGGCATTCCTTCACTTTAGTAGCTTGCATACAATTAAGTGAGTAGATAGGTATAGCTGTTATTAATTGGATCAAGAACTCCATTAAGCTCCTTCTTATAAAACACTTGGTAGGTACCAGCCATTGAATATGTAAATGACCCTTCCTTGTATAACTTGCCATTTATTTTAGTAGGTAGGTAGGTATCTATTTCTTGGACTGATTAGTGAACTTACATTCGCCTTTCCTCGCAAATTTCAGCTATAACACCGATTCTTTCGCAATTAGACTACTTAGGTATACCTACCTATCGTAGCAATTATGTGAAATGTTAGTGAGATGTTTGTTGATATTACTCTGATATGACATTCGGTAAGATAAGAACTAATAAATTGGCGCTACACCCAAGTTATATCACAGTTGGGCAATAGGTAGAGTGACCTACCATACCCAATTTGGTTAGTGAGTGGTGAACTGATTTGAAAAATAAAATACAACTAAAAAACAACGGTATTTATGATAGTGAGAATTTAATTTTACTCACTTTATAAATTGAACCATTTTTTTATAGTAGTACCTATTCATAAGTTTAGCACATAACTTATGTTTATGTACGTACTTGTAGATTTGTGTCAAGACTTCTACAAAGATTGTTTACCTTACCAAAACTTCATTATCACACAACAATATACCTATTATTACTTTATCGGAAATAAAGCAGTTTGGTAGTTGCTAGGTTCCAATAAGTAACTGCATAACAGGCGTAATAATTGTTCATCAAATTAACTAGCGCAATAACCATTTAAAATTTATCAGTTAGGCGTTTTTATTAACCTTATCACATACCAAATGGTTTGTTTAATCAACTTATCTAAATTGAAATGGAAAACATTTATTTTTAGAATACAATTCGGTCACTGTAAATCTTGTAGGCAGGTACTTGGGTTAGGTAAATTCATGAAGTACCTATCTGAAGCCACAGTCTCATGTACTCAATGTAGGTTCAAAACCTCTGAAGTACTAATCTACACGCCACTCTGCTTTACGTTCCAATAAAATCAAACGTCATTACTTGAACAAAGACGTCGTGTTGGCATCGTGCCGAACTCCATCTGATTAATACCTTGTTTTGCTCCCACAGTGAGATCATATGTTCTTTTCCTTTTATAGAACCTCGTTTTAACAAATATGATTATAGATTTTCGGTGAACAATCATGGGGACAGAGCAAAAAGCGCTCAAGTTCGACGCGAACACGGAGGCGTTCCAGATGAGAGCGCAGTGGAAGAAGCAGGACATATGTAAGCAGCTGTGGGCCGAGAGATGGAGCTGGCTGCTGGACGAATTGAAGTGAGTTTTAATAATTCTTCAGTCTTCAAAGCTAGTTCCTAAAAGTAAATAATACTATAATAACTAGTTATTTACTTTTACAAACTTCCAAATTTCTGCTACTTTCAGAATTTGATAAATCGGCGTCCTTGGACTTTCAATATTTTCTTTGAAATATTTAATATGTATCTTGTCTACTACATTCATTGCATCTATTGAGAGCATAAAAATCTGATACTTGAACCTACAACCTAGATAAGAAAATTAGCAAGTGCTTATTAATATCATTACATTATAGCCATAATATTTGCATGGAACGTATGAGTTTACAAGCCGTAGAATTTCGAAGTTGCAAGGACGGCAACTGTAGTTAGTTCTGCTGGTAGTTCTCAATTACGTAGCCGCAACACCGCCACTCTTGCTAAGTGCCCCACTGCACAAAGTTACTGTTTCCTCCGTCAAACAAATAATAATGTTTACCTTTGAATGTTTCAAATGTCACAGTTCATGTTTCAAGTGTAGAGTTGATTAAATTGTGTGTTAGTGTTTTACTAACAAACTGAAGTTTATTAAACGTTATAATTAAAACCCTTGTAGTGAAGGCAGTGTCATTCTGTGAAGTAATTTGATAGGTTATTTATAAATTGCAAAACGAAGCCTTTGTTTGCATTAAATATTGTACCTAAGCTGGTTAATTGGTTCAACTGAATTGATATAGAACACCTACACCAGCCTACATGCATTCTGCCTCTAGCGATTTATCAACATTTTAAACTTTTAACCCTTTATTGGCTGTATATGTACCTACGCCAGTTTTCAGAGAGAACTGATCGAAACCAGATGGGATTAAGCTTGATTCAATTTATATCTCTGCAGTGGGCATTCATCCATCATAAGTTAAAATTAACTCTGAATAATCCAGAATTTATATAGAATAATTTGAGATTTCGGTAATTAGGTACATGTAGATAATTATTTAAACATCATAAAATCAATCAGTGTTTCAAAGCAGACAACACTCGATTATGGAATAGTGGTTGCACTGCGGCTACGCACTTTCAACGTGGCATCTACGCATTGACTACGACGGCTACGGGTCTACGCAGCCTCTACGCGACAAACGACTACGACTACACGATACGACGTCGTGGCACCTTTGCAATTACTACGCGGCATGACTTCGATGCAGTTCAATCAAGGGATCAATAGATTTTTAATATCTACCACAGTGACGTACAGTGCGAAAACACACTAGAAGTCTAAATTAACAAAATAATTAGATTTTGCAGAATTAATTCGGTCGTCATTGTTAGCCGGCCAAGGAAAGTATATTACATATACCATACCTACGAGTATTATGTACAAAAATATCCTTTTAAAATGAAACACCAATGTTAACGTAGGGTAACGTGTTGCCCCAATAGAAAATTACGGCCAGCAGCAAAGTACGTGGCTCATAAACTAATATGGTGCCAATACACAAGAGTGCAAAGTTTCGTGCAACTGACAGTGCAGCAACACGAGCACTGACGCCAATACTGCATCAAAGCGAAGGATTCGCCACGGAGATCAAATTTATCGTGCACAGCACTGCTGTTTCATGCGAAACAAATGTTAGACACGACCGTTCCCAGTTCACGAACGGTGCTCTAACAGACAAAATTCTCATAAAAACTGTTTGAATACTTTAAAAAATGTTCACCTTTCAGTATTTTTGGTCAAAATCATTTTTCGTTGCTCCAATTAGATTTATGCGGATCTGACATGCTTGCCATTTTATTTTGCTTTATAAGAGTTTGTTATTGATTGATTTTATATGCTCAATGGTAATTCTTCGAGAAAATATGTATAATATTATGGAAGTTTAAAATGAAGGCAGCTTCAGATCAGGATGAACATAATAGGTGACGTAATCAATCAATATCATACATAGGTATTTATGGCGTTGACGTCTGTACGTTAGGTAGACAATCATAATGAACTTACCAGTAGCTGGTAGCTATCGACCGCCTCTATTGCGTAACCTTGGAATGAAAATATTGACTGATGACGGCTGAATAGCTCCTAGAAAACCGGCATCCCAACATTTAGTGCTACTGGAGGGAGCCTTTTAATATAGTACCTACAACAATTTTCTTCTAACATTTCATATTGCGTTGAGAGTATTAAGATGAACTATGCTTGCAATAAAACATGATCGTTTCTCAGGGATGTTGCGGTCCAATCAGAAGCCATTCGGCAGGAGGCTTCAGCTGTAACTCGTTCTCAAGTAACTGTTAAGACGGATGAGGTCAAATCCTTAAAACCAGTACCTGTTACGTCTACTGGATTTGTTGGATGGCTCGCTAGCAGGTTAACTTCCTTTTGATTTTGTGTTTTTCGTCAAAATGTTAAACATTAGGTTAGGCATAATTTACTTTTACAAGTAACGAATATCTATCAAAACTAAAGCTTACTTTAAAACACCAAATTGTAGAAGACCAAAAATAACTCTTTTGAGAGGAGCATGCCTATAAAGTCTAACGAGTTGCACGCTCGCAATCCGCGTGAAAGGCTACCGTTGAAATAACCGCAATCGCGCCGGGCGGCCGGCACTGCGATGCATATCCTCACATAAAGGATATGTGGAGCATGTTATGAAAAGGACACATCACGTAGCTCCATGTTTAATTCTTTTTCATTTAGCGATTCTTTTTTACAGGCCTGATTGCCGCCTAGAAATTTACACTTCGTGGATTTACAAACCTCCGATCCGGCTGCCTGACGCCTGGGACGACCCGAACTATAGTGGTCAAAAAAAATAAACGAAAATTTAATTAATAACCTCAAAAGTTTTTTTTATATTATTTACATGTTTTTAGTGTCATTCATGTTTGTTTATACATTCCAATGTTATAACTGCGAAAACGAAGGCGTTCGTGCTACACTATGAATGTGTAAACCGTTTTGTTAAACAATTCACACTAACTCCACGTAGTTAATTGGCGGCTAATTGGAGCAATAAAAAATCACGACTTCAATATTATTAGTATGTTCAGGACAGCTAATGTTTGCATTTGTTTTATAATGTATTTCCAAACAAATAAATTACTTTGATATAAACATTTTTTGTGCATTTGTATTCAGGTTCTGCCAAGTAAGTAGCGTATAATGTATTAAGTACCTATGTGTAATTCGTCAGAATGGCCGAAAATAAACCTCAGAAGGAGCATTGACCTTGATTTAATATTACAAATTTATACTTGATAGGTTTATTTTCATCGTTACTACACATAACAATTTTGAACATTCTTGTTAGGTTATTAAACATACTATTATTTCGTTTCCATTAAAACTCGCACACCGCTTGGCATATTTTTCGTCACCCGCAAATTTTAGTATTTACAAATCGGATCTATTTTTTAGTTGTATGTTATTTGAATGTAATAAGAGCAAAAGAGCTATTTCGTTTTGATTACACGTTAGAAAATCATCTTCCCATGACTGTCCAGCAATTTAACTCGCGCGCTCTAATTTTACGCAACGATTTTAGATTACCGTTGCTTTTACATTGTTATCCATTATATTCGGTGTTCAATTCATAACTAAATGGATGCCTATAGATATTAGTTCGAGTTACATAAAAAAAAAAACGATTTCAAATAACCAAATTAATTTCGATACCAGCACTTTCCCAAATGAAAAGACCCAAAGAGACTACTTGATTCAGTTCAATAAAGCGTCTGACTGAAACTTCAATGTCTATGTAAAATGACCCCCGTGTGAGAACAGTGTTCTATTGTTGCTTCGGCAAATATGCCGTGTTCTTGGACTCTCATAATCTGTTTATTTAGCCATGCTTATGTTGTAATACCTGGTTATCCAAGGTTTAATTGGTAGCCTACCAGCATAAGAAAAAAAAAACACCGGGTTGCACTCCGGGAGTGCTGGCAGAAGTGAAAACATGAATATTAACTTTATGCGTTTTTAATATTTTTTGAGATTATGGAATGAAGAAAGAGCACAACTACTTTTTACTGTCATCACTTGCCCTCGCTATTGAGAGTTTCTCAAAAAAATCTTTGTCCCTATGACTGTACTGGAAGGTAAACTAAAGATACCCCAACACGATTAAATATAATCAAAATTTAAGCATGACTCCATCTATGATTTTGAAGAATAAAAACTTTTTACAAAAAAAACAAAACCGACTTCACAAAAAAACACTGAAAGGGATAAAAAAATAAAACTTTTCACATGGCTCTAGAAGTCGGTGTCTGCAGGTCTGTTGAATGTGTTTATTTTGCCACCGACTTCTAGAGCCATGTGAAAAGTTTTATTTTTTTATCCCTTTCAGTGTTTTTTTGTGAAGTCGGTTTTGTTTTTTTTGTAAAAAGTTTTTTTATTTTATGCTTTTCAGTTTTCGGCTCTAAAATAAAACTATATCTTTAATACCCATACCCACCCACAGTGACAGTCGGGCCGACTGTTATAGTATCATCGACGTAAAAAA
>NWSH02000323.1:11213675-11255610 GCA_002382865.2 Heliothis virescens | reverse complement strand
ATAAAATATCTTACCGACCTGTACTTACGGAATTTCTATAGAATTTCGGGTTTCACGATTTCGGGTTTCACATTTCGGTCACGTGATACCTGTCGCGAGTTTATATATTTTTCCCCATACAAAAAGTGCTCAACGCCGCTAAAGAAGTTTTCACTTCAAAAAAACTGTTAAAGATATAAAAGCACTTACCTCTTGAGCGTGGTGTGTTTCGTTCCATTTCCCAGTAGTTTATGCTTTGGTTTATCGTGCGCGCCAGTGGGCGTCGACGAGGATATGGTAAGGTCGCTGGCGAAGGAACTGGTCGAGGACTCCTTGGAGATGTTGGTAATGGCCGAGCGGGCGCGGCGCGCGGCCGACTCGGGACTGCCGGGGCTGCCCACCAGCTCCAGCGCCAGCCGGCCCTTGCCCGGCACCGGCGGTGGCTTCTCCTCTACTGGTACCATGTACGACAGCATCGCTGCCTACGCTCTATTCTTTGACCACATGAAATCTTCCACAGCTCACAGTTCACGCATCAGTGTCAATTATGTAACCGTATTAAAACACCGTCCATATTTACAAAATTAATTCCCAAGGCTTATTCTTATTTCGTTCACAATGTTGTTTATGTCTTGCTTGACACTACGTAGAGATCTGAAAGATGGATGTTATGATAATAATAGTGTTGTTTGGAAGCTATTTGTGTTCTTTATGAATAGGTAGTACAGTACACGCATTGACAATCATTTTCGGGGAACGCATTGTATTTTAATTATACCAAAATCTTGAAAATGGACCTCGTACCTGAGTAGACTACAATATATAATGTTTTGTTTGCAAGTTGAGTTGAGTTCATAAGGCGCTCTAACTGGTTGTTAAATTTGAGGCTCATACTAGCCTGTAAGCGCGGATAGAATACAATATGCATCGCAATTTTGGAGTACCGTTAGTCGCTACTCCGACAAGCCCCTGGAGAATTTAGATAGGTCAATTGAAGCTGCAGACTGTACAAGCCCACATAATCATACTATCTAGGTTAATATTCAGAATAGATACTTATGTCTGGACTTTGGTTTTAATTACTTCGGCGATTAAAGCTAACAAGTACCTATACCTATTAGGTATCTATTCTATTAAAAAAAACTGGCGTCATCAGATGGTGAGTTTTTAATGGGTTGTTCTTTTAAATTAATTACTTATATTATAAGTAATATACTAAATTCGAAAGGAATATTTATGATTTTCACATTGTATATCTATAATCATTATAAAATGTTCTTAAACTCCTAATTCCTAATTTCGAATCTTGGACTAAACAGAAACAAGCTTTAGAACTTAGGTAAACATCATCCATTATTATATAATTGGTGATATAATACTCATCTGACTTAACAAATAATTTAATTATATTATGCGTATTTTAATTTCGCGTCCCTATTTTTTAAAAGGAAATATTTTTGTACGTATTTGTTTGTAATCTAAAGGCTCCAAATCTACTGAACCTATTTGAAAATTTTTTTCACTTTTGGGAAGCTACTACAGAAATACCCGCGGGAAACTGCTAGTATATTACAAAAATAATGTTTTAAAAAAAGTCCTCACTGAACGCTACAAATACGGAATCTACATGCACATTCACTATTCCGCAAACACATTGAAATCATAGTAGGTATAGGCATTAATACACAAGGTTTTTTGTATATCAATGAGTATAGGCTTATTCTTCGGTAAATAGGCAAACACTCTTAACTATCTATACTAATATTATAAAGCTGAAGAGTTTGTTTGTTTGAACGCGCTAATCTCAGGAACTACTGGTCCGATTTGAAAAATTCTTTTAGTGTTAGATAGCCCATTTATCGAGGAAGGTTTTATCCGGATGCGCGCAGTAGTTCCCACGGGAGAGCGGGTGAAACCGCTGGCGTAAGCTGGTAATTAAATATTTTTTTGGTTCATTGTAAAATCACTATGGCCGAGTTTTCTTTAAAAAATGTTTAAGTACTTTGAAAATTGGTCGTGAAAAAAGCAATTGTTTTATAAGAAAACTANATAAAATATCTTACCGACCTGTACTTACGGAATTTCTATAGAATTTCGGGTTTCACGATTTCGGGTTTCACATTTCGGTCACGTGATACCTGTCGCGAGTTTATATATTTTTCCCCATACAAAAAGTGCTCAACGCCGCTAAAGAAGTTTTCACTTCAAAAAAACTGTTAAAGATATAAAAGCACTTACCTCTTGAGCGTGGTGTGTTTCGTTCCATTTCCCAGTAGTTTATGCTTTGGTTTATCGTGCGCGCCAGTGGGCGTCGACGAGGATATGGTAAGGTCGCTGGCGAAGGAACTGGTCGAGGACTCCTTGGAGATGTTGGTAATGGCCGAGCGGGCGCGGCGCGCGGCCGACTCGGGACTGCCGGGGCTGCCCACCAGCTCCAGCGCCAGCCGGCCCTTGCCCGGCACCGGCGGTGGCTTCTCCTCTACTGGTACCATGTACGACAGCATCGCTGCCTACGCTCTATTCTTTGACCACATGAAATCTTCCACAGCTCACAGTTCACGCATCAGTGTCAATTATGTAACCGTATTAAAACACCGTCCATATTTACAAAATTAATTCCCAAGGCTTATTCTTATTTCGTTCACAATGTTGTTTATGTCTTGCTTGACACTACGTAGAGATCTGAAAGATGGATGTTATGATAATAATAGTGTTGTTTGGAAGCTATTTGTGTTCTTTATGAATAGGTAGTACAGTACACGCATTGACAATCATTTTCGGGGAACGCATTGTATTTTAATTATACCAAAATCTTGAAAATGGACCTCGTACCTGAGTAGACTACAATATATAATGTTTTGTTTGCAAGTTGAGTTGAGTTCATAAGGCGCTCTAACTGGTTGTTAAATTTGAGGCTCATACTAGCCTGTAAGCGCGGATAGAATACAATATGCATCGCAATTTTGGAGTACCGTTAGTCGCTACTCCGACAAGCCCCTGGAGAATTTAGATAGGTCAATTGAAGCTGCAGACTGTACAAGCCCACATAATCATACTATCTAGGTTAATATTCAGAATAGATACTTATGTCTGGACTTTGGTTTTAATTACTTCGGCGATTAAAGCTAACAAGTACCTATACCTATTAGGTATCTATTCTATTAAAAAAAACTGGCGTCATCAGATGGTGAGTTTTTAATGGGTTGTTCTTTTAAATTAATTACTTATATTATAAGTAATATACTAAATTCGAAAGGAATATTTATGATTTTCACATTGTATATCTATAATCATTATAAAATGTTCTTAAACTCCTAATTCCTAATTTCGAATCTTGGACTAAACAGAAACAAGCTTTAGAACTTAGGTAAACATCATCCATTATTATATAATTGGTGATATAATACTCATCTGACTTAACAAATAATTTAATTATATTATGCGTATTTTAATTTCGCGTCCCTATTTTTTAAAAGGAAATATTTTTGTACGTATTTGTTTGTAATCTAAAGGCTCCAAATCTACTGAACCTATTTGAAAATTTTTTTCACTTTTGGGAAGCTACTACAGAAATACCCGCGGGAAACTGCTAGTATATTACAAAAATAATGTTTTAAAAAAAGTCCTCACTGAACGCTACAAATACGGAATCTACATGCACATTCACTATTCCGCAAACACATTGAAATCATAGTAGGTATAGGCATTAATACACAAGGTTTTTTGTATATCAATGAGTATAGGCTTATTCTTCGGTAAATAGGCAAACACTCTTAAAAATCTATACTAATATTATAAAGCTGAAGAGTTTGTTTGTTTGAACGCGCTAATCTCAGGAACTACTGGTCCGATTTGAAAAATTCTTTTAGTGTTAGATAGCCCATTTATCGAGGAAGGTTTTATCCGGATGCGCGCAGTAGTTCCCACGGGAGAGCGGGTGAAACCGCTGGCGTAAGCTGGTAATTAAATATTTTTTTGGTTCATTGTAAAATCACTATGGCCGAGTTTTCTTTAAAAAATGTTTAAGTACTTTGAAAATTGGTCGTGAAAAAAGCAATTGTTTTATAAGAAAACTACCATTTATGACGTCGGCGAACTCGAGCCTAACTGCTCTAGAACATGTTTAGTGAGTAACATTTTTATTTTTAAATCCTGCCATATAAGGTTATCATCTATCGTACAACCGGTTGAGCTTAAAAATAATATCAATGTTGAACTGTTTCGACTAAAGCCCTATGTAATATATTATTGCTAGAATATAATATGTGTACCTAGAGCTCAATGGCTGTCAATTGCGTCGCAGTCGGAGACTTTAATTGATCGTAAAACTATTCCGTGCGTTTCACAGATTCCAACCTTGATCTTGAATGAGCGAGGAGATTCGCGCGTTACGTAGGTACGTGCCTACGTAAGCTCTGCCTAGTTCCAATCTATTTATATAACTGCAGATAAATACACCCAATCATATAGTCAAACTGTTTTAGACATGGATGAGGCGTTGCTTTTGGAAAACATGATAAAATAAGTTATTTGTAGATTTATGCAAAATTACGCTTATCAATGTCTAAGCTTTTTTGTATGCCCGGTTTTGGAACAATGTCGGTGTGAAATAGGTGGCTGCTGTATTGTCCACCGTCCACACTGAAGTAAGCTCCAGTTGATGTTTCAATTTAGCCATTACGACATGCAGCCGTAAGGTAGGTATGCACCAATGAGCGCACATCACTATTGTTCCACATCTTGCCTCTGCCAAGGTCAGAGAATAATTACGCACGCATGATTTTATATAATTATCTAAATATAGTGTGTACATGTTATCTCGTTGCTATTCATGAATTTACTTAAGGCACAAAATGTGTCTAATTTCCTTAGATTTAATTGCACTGGGAACCTAATGGAGATACAACACCAGTATTCGGAAATACAAACTTGGGATTTGTCGATAATTCTTTTCTATCGTAATGTAATAAGTAGATAATGATGAGATGATAAGATTAGGTTTGCCTAATACGGCTTACTATCGCGCGAAGAGTCACGCGACAATAGAGTTTAAGGCTAGTTTAAGGACAACATTCTCAACTGAATAGAGACTCCTCACTACTGAATTTATAAATATACATAGAATGACTTTGACTCAGTTTTCTTTCAAAGGTAACTTTAAGCAATAACTCTAGTACCTACTTCTTGTTAATTCTGGCATATTCTGCTAGGTAGGTAGGTACCTATTGCAGTGCATACTTTCGTCTATTTGGGTACAAATATGTCTTTCTACAATTCAAGGTTTTGGCTGGATGCCCGCATAGGTATATTTTCAATGTTGATAAGCTGATAATTGGGCAAGCCCTTCAATAAATATTTTATATGAAAACTGGTTTTCAAGACAGCGTTGTGCTACTCACCTAATTTGTGTTCTCTTTTAGATGGTATCCCACGAGCCGAGCTGGACTTTATCTTTTTATTGATTTTTGGCGGCTGTAACAATACCATGGAATTAATATTTACAATATACTCCTATCTACATAGTTTCCTTTTTGTATGAACAGAGGTCTAGGCCATGCTGCAGGACAATAAAATCTGACGATGCAGATAGAACTCTCTCTGAACCTATACTAAGAGGTACAGAGACATGGATGAATTCTAATAAAGTTACGACTCCAAAAGAGGCTGAGCTTGAAATACATGAAGAAGAAGTTCTGCACCAGTATCGTACGTATCAGCCACAATTAGCACAAAGCAGTCAGCTGTATGTGGTTTTGCAATTCGAACTTTGGTGCAGCTCTTAGCTTATCATGACTTAGGTCATAAAGTTAGAGTTCTGATGACACTTAACCTTCCGAACTCTAACTTTATGTCTTGTTGCATGTCGGACAATAACATTACTTATTTGTTTAAATTGTACTTAAAAGGTAATTCGAAGAACTATTGGTAGATATACTAATCTGCCAATAGTTATTATTAGATACCTACTATGGCTAAATGCTGGGGTTTTCTAAAAGCAGTCGAGCCCAGCAAAAGTGAGCTGAAAAGCAGAGCTGCACTGGATTCAAGTAAGTCATGTATAGAGTTCGTGCCGAAGGTAGGTAGTTGGAGCCGCGCGAGTTGTCTCACGTCCTATAAGAAGGCCCTAGTCGAGGGCTTGAGACAAGAGGCTAGGCATGACATAATAGAGGTTGAAAGAAACCTCTTGCGGTGCTACATCTTGCTACCTCATATGATTACGTAATAAACTACTATACTTAATCCATAAAAAATAGTGACACAATATGGACCGATTTCCAATAACATCCTCAATTATAGTGCCAGCAAATAAACGTTGTCGTGGTAACGAGAAAACTTCCAAGGAAAGTTTTTATGTTTTCCCTTTCCTTAACGCGAGTAAGTCACCGTCACTAGTCGTCGTTTTTACTCTATCAAAAACATGTTATAATTATAGATACCAGTCTTTTCCCGCAGTTTCACTCGTATCTCGAGGAAACATGGATTAAAACCAAGTACATATAAAGACTTATAAGATTTTAATATATATTTTTTTCTAGTTTTGCCAAAACTGAAGTTAATAGAAACCAATGGCAAAGTTTTTAGTTATCAACTTGCACACGTTAGTAACATCAGCGCAATTCAAAATTCTTAGAATATAAAATCAAGTTTAATTTTAAGACGCGAGTTTTGAAATCCTTGCGCCGCATCATACAACGCGCACACTTTTGATGATATCAAGATTAAAATGTGTGGGAATGTCAGTGAAATAATATTCCACGGTGAGGGAAAGGTCAGTCCCCTCTAGTGAACCCGGGACGAGAGTCGTCACTGCAGCACACGGTGGCACTCGGTACACATGATCGCAATCGTTACTGAACTAATTAGAACATGTGCCATAACGATTCTCACACGTGCCATCAAGGAAGTAGCCGCATTGTATTCAACATCTCCGCGGCAGTGTGGTGCACTCTTATGTTTGTTTACATGTGCAGTACTGTTGGTGCGGATATCCTCGTGAAATATTAATAAAATATGACTTGCATTATAATTATAACATACCTAATAAGTTGGTATCTATGTCTATCATTCTTGAGAAGCTGAACTATCATTTTCACATACCCAATACCTATGTGATAATTATTTGCCAGTTTAAGCACAGATCACAACTAATAATAATTAACTTAGTAACTATGACATATAAGTGTGTTGTGTGCAAATAAACTGAAAGGTATCAACCAACTTTTATTTATCGAGCCTGTAAAATTTATATCAATAGTAGGTACCGTTTACAAAACAGTTTTTAGCACAAAAACTTGCACGATTTTAATAAAATTTAAGGTTACAAGAGTTTACATTTTGTCACGAATAATTGAAATGCTCGCTGCTGATTGAATAATTCTATTCAGCATTTGAGGGCATGCTGCTGTATAACGCAGTTATCGAACAGTGCAATATTAATGGCTTGATAAGTTTTACTGCTTGCCATCTATGATAACAAATTCAAGTATGTATGCATGCACAAATGTACTTATGGGGCATATGTATTGCTTCAGAATTTGTTCCTCTTATTGAAAAATGCTTTGGATAGCATTCAAGTGCCTGTGGTAGTAACAGTCATTTCTAGAAAGAGCACATTTCCACCTTCTTTGCAGGTATGTTATTTTATCTAGGTTCCCACGTCACCCTTGTCCCACTGTTTCATGTCGTATAAAAGGTAAAAAAATATGGGAAAAACACAAAATTTTCATTCATGATTTTTGGTATTACGAAACGCAGCCATAAGTTCCACATACCTACTATTTTGGTCAGGTATCTATGTTTTCTTATTGTTCTGAGCCCATATGTGTGACACTGACGTTTATCTTTTGCCAAACTGAGGTATCAATATCTTGCTAACGAATGGTGTACTCGTCTGAAATAGCAGTTGCGGGCATTGTTCGCCAGCGTCTTCAGGAACGTCATCAATTCAATCGAGATGATATGTAATCAACAATAATCATCATCAGCAGCAATTTTACAGTCCCTCTGCAATCTTGCGGCCTGTTCTAATATAAAGAAGGTGCCGTATGTTTTTTAATTACGACTAAAAAAAAGTCGAGACTGGCTGCCGCCAACGGTTTCACCCGCGTCCCGTAGGAACTACTGTAACACTTAAATAGTGGTTCCTGAGATTAGCGCCTTCAACCAAACAAACAAACTCTTCAGCTTTATAATATTTTAGTCGAGATTTATTTGTAAATGTTGTTAATGTCGTGCCTATTACGATATAAATAATATATAGGTACATGCGTACATAATGTATCTATAACTTCAATTGAGGTATTTGCGTTTATTTATGAGAGCGACTGTACAGGGAAGTGTTAGCAACACCTAGACTAGGGAGAAAGACGTTTGTTAAATAGACCATGTCGAGCAGAGGTAGGTATAAACCTGCTTACTCACGTGTAATTGTAGATGTATCATAGGGCTACCTTCTTACATACCACTTTGTGAATGGGAATTTAGATAATATACCTGGGTAGAGGTATTAAGTTGTCATTTAGCCCTAGTTCAGACTTCAGACATGCGGGAACCGTGCGTTTTTCTGGCGGTTTGGTTGCTGTAACCGCGCGGTTATGTCTGAACGATTACATAGTAAATCATACAAATAAGACCCGCGCGATTTCCATGCCATTCTGAAATCGCGCAGTTGCCGCCGTTTCTGAACGAGCCCTTATTTTGAATCCTTTCAATGTCGTAGGTATGTACATATTATGGCATTTATTCGTGAGTTTTAATTGTTATTTTATAAATAGAGCAGTCATAAGATCTTAATTTCCTTTTTATTCTATGGCTATTGTTTAGATTGCCTATGTAGTCTCAGATCCCGCAAAAAACGACTTCCACCGATCGACCGAAAAAAATCAATTAATAAATAATTGATTTTTTTTATATATTTCACCGGTTTCATTATAATTCTATACCAGTCGAAAGTATTGATGCAAACGTCAGGTTGCCTATTCTTTTCCGGTCACAACTCACGGGTTGCCAGGTATAAACAGGTAAATCGATACTAGCATTCTAAATTAATTATTCTTAATTAATCTCAATCTGGACTGATTTTTTTAGGCAACCCATACGCAATATTATATTCATTGGGATATTAAATTAAGTATAAAATAAGTTTCATTAAATAAACATCTCGGTGAAGGTCGTTCTTAGCGGTATCCTATACTATTGTTTGTTTGTTTATACAATACCGAAACAGATTAATGTTCGGTTGTCTCCATCGATAAAAAAGCTAAAGAAAAACGATCAAGGTAACTATTCAAATTAGCCACATTATCTCGCGTGCATCTCCGCAAACTGGGAAGTACCGCCTGTGAAGAATGTAGAATCAATTTATTTTTATGAATAGTGTGCAATAATGGTTCCACTCATACAGGACTCGCAAATGAAATACATTAGGTATAAACGTAAAGTGGTTGGTTGATTCATTACGATTTATTTCCGGTGGGATCGAATATGTTTGTTGTTGTTCTGCTTCCGTGATTACTTTACCCACTGGTGCATGTGTGCATAACATCAAGACGACAGGAAAAATTCCACTCGATTGAATTAAATCATTAACACACATTATTCGTGGACCGTAGGCACACATATTGCGACTGTTTCGCTATTTTAGTGACATAAGCAAAAGCAGGTTTGTAATGCAACGTGCACACCACAGATTTCGCAACTAAAATAAAGTCAAGTCGATAAACTCTGCGAAATATATTTTTCGCAATAATTCGCAGTCCTGGCATATGGCATTTATATCATATCAACATAAAATATTGCTTCGACAACACAAGTAATAAAAAGACCTGAATTGTTTTAAACATATCTTGTTATAATATTTCAGTATCTATTAATGCATTATATAAAATCAGCACAAGGTGCAGATAATGTCGCTATTAATTTATTGTATAGCCTGTTGTCTATATTCTGATGTAGAGCATAAGGGGTGCATGTTATCTAACAGACATAAAAATAAACTATGAACAAAAACGAACGCTAACAACGTTATGACGCGAGGGGGAAACTGTGCGAGTGTTCTACTCAAGTTGTCAACACAATACACAATTTTAACAAAGCAAACATTGTAGACTTTTAATTACTCAAACGGCACTGAAGCCATTTAAACTTTTTCTATAAAAAGCTCCCAGTCCGCGAGATTGACAGTATTGATTTGGTAATAATGACACACACAACTAAAATTAATTTATACTCGTTTGAGATTCGATCAGTCTAATCATTCTTTCAACAATATCCCCAAGATTCACCAGATTTCGGAACTACACCTATAATCGCCATAAAGTAAATCGCTTACAAGTGTGGCGATTACGTCCGTGGCACCTCTCACTAATCTGTGGGCATAACCCAAGCATTGAGCCTCACTGCATCGAACCTCCACCTTTTTGGAAAGTCGGCTAAAAAGATTTGCTTCGCCTTTGGTTATGACCCACCAACTTTTTATACAATACGACCCCAAACAAAATTTCTACCAGTATCCGTACTTAATTCATCTTTGAGGATGCTGATAAACTACCCGAGTAGTTTAAAAACGTATTTTTATTGAATTATTGTTGAGAACATCTTTGGCCATCAAGTTAACAGTGTAGCTGCCGCATAATGTAGTTGGACAGTGGACATAGATTCGGCGCACCCAGGTGACGTGGGTAGGGAGAGGGACGCTATTGTACGACATTCAATGTTTGTTTGTTCGTATGACATCACCCGACATGGAGCGATGCATTTACCTAAGTAGCATCTAATAATACCCAAAGTGACCAAGCGAGTTTTGTAAATAAAGCTGTTTGTCAATGCTGGCCAAAATGTTACATACACGCGCATATACTCCAACTCCAGATTTAATGTCCTTTGTTTTTGGCTTTTCTGCTAGTAAACGAGCTGAAATAAAATACGAAATGTGTTATGATCAAATAAGACTGCTAGCTTGACTAGACAACATGAGTTATCCGTTGAAATGGATATTGTTTAACTAGTTCTTGACAAATATGCCAATAGATACTGATAAAGACTGATCACGACATCCTACATAGTTTTACCAGTTCTACTGTAAGTTAATCAAATAGGTTTTAATATCGTTGTAGTATTTGGGCTCTTACGTTATCTTCAACCCGACACACACTATACACCTGTATGACCTATATCCTCCATCGATAGTATATCCTCAATAGTATATACCTACATCTTAATGTTTTGATGGTGTCCTCTTATTCCTTCGCTTCTCTTTGTCTTGCGCCAAAGTACCTATAGTCTTCCAAACGATCACCTGCAAGTAGTACAAGGTCAGCCGGGCCTTCCCAAGCCTTAGTAGTTTGCCACTTTAGAGCTTGTCTTCAAATGGTTGTCCAAGTCTTCCTTAACCGGTTTATAGCGTCTTTCATGTATTTTCCCAGTTAGTATCTATAATTCACGAGCTCTCATCTCATGTCTCTCTGTCAGGTAAATCCAGACAGTGAGGTTAAATCAAACATCTACTATTGGTCAATTTTACGATATGAAGTGGATGTGTGGGTGATAAAAGCATGCACGTTGCATGGATATTGTAAATTATGTACATAAGTAGATAAACATGACTTAACTAGGTAGGTACAGTTACTTCAGATAAGGCAATGAATACATAAAATTAAAGTATATCTCATTTGCAAACTACAGCACCTTGGCACAATATGTATAAGTTTGGAGGTTAGAGGTCGACATACAAGACAAGGTTGAAATTTCAGCCGGCGCAGCGGCGTCGCTGTCCACTTTCATCGTTTCCGTCATCATGACTCGCAAACTCAACAACTACAGGATGTCCTACGTTTAAGAGACCGAAGTCGCGAATGTAAGAAAATGTACATTTCCTGCTATCATGCAGATCTAGAATTTGAGATGTGACCTCACTTAATCATCTACCAAAACTAGGTCGTACTGATTTATTAGGTAGGGTATACAAATGTAAAATTTTAAGAACCAAATCCGATAATGTGAAGGTTTTGACTTTTATAAATTAATAAATTCGTGAATATATTGCCATGTAAATCACAGAAGTTGTCATTAAAATTATATTAAATAGGTACGTAAAGTTTGCTTATTGCACCGTATACTATGAGAAACCCATGCTTTAGTTTTAATTATAAGATGATTGGGAGAGTATAAAATTAGTCCACCAATCAACTTCTTTAGCGGTATAGTTTCGCTTTGGGGTCAACGTCTATGAAAAAGCAATGCCAAGTAGGTTAACGCGTGAAGGGATCGCGCTTATTGTGATTACAGGAGTAAGTTAATCCAATTACTTTGCTAGATTTACTTTGAATTATCGCCATCTAAAATTCCCAAATAATATGCAGCTTTAACCTATGACTGTATCATAATGCAGGTTAAAGCTGCACACACACAAACTAACATTATTACATTTCTATTCCATGTCTCCTACCTACATGACATAATACTAAGAAATTGAGATACCTGGATCATTTAACTCAGGTACTGGACCGACCGGATCACCATTATTCTAACTTTGAAACGTGGGGAATACAACTGCAATGTATTATTGCTATGTATATGCTTCCCTACCTATTACGATTATTAAAAAGTAAAAATGGGGTCCAAATCGAGGTACACATTGCGAATTCGCCATAATGTTTATGTTTACTTGCATGCATGTAATGAGAACACCTAGTATTATTAATAGTTTGCCATGGCTGCGTAAATGCGTTCTTGTCAGAGAAGGATAGAAAATAATTTTGGGATAAACAAGTGCAGGCGTACATACGTGCACTAAATCCGAGCGGTGCGTCGCTGCCGCCGGTGCGGCCGGTGCATTCAGGATCAGCCGTCCGGATCGCGCGCTGTCAGGCGGACGTATCAAAAACAAGAGGGAGCGAATGGATGCGGCCGGCTGTTTATAAACATTGAAATAGTCAGACGAGATGCGATCAATAGCGAGCCGGCAACACTCCGAACGGCCGGGGCCACGCCGGCCCCAACCTCACCTGCCTCGCGAAATCAGCGGCGTAGATAACACAGTGCACTGGACCGCAGACGCAAGGCGTCGAGTGCAACACGGCGGGAGCAATCACGGACGTACTGAACGGGCAGCTGACGGCGGCCGTGTGCGCGCCGCCCTAGCGGTTACGTCACTTAGATTTGACAGCTACAGCACGAGGTAAGAGCGCGACGCTGGCAGGGGCCGCGCCGCGGCGCCACCGGCGTGTCCACCGATCAATACAAAGTACGCGCCGCGTTCCACGCTGCGCAGAGCGCTACCGCGCAACCACATGAGACCGCACGAAGACGCCCGCCGCCCTCCACCCACTGGCAAACCGCTTCGCTCGATTCGATGCAACAGCCAGTGCATAGGATGTAATAACTCTACCTATAATTGCATGCTTACTACACAACCTAAATAAAATGTTATTTCATTTAACACCCACATTTCAAGTTCATATAATATTCTACCCGCTACAGCTAAGGAGTAACATGGAAAGTTATACAGAGGTAATATAAAAATAATATCAAAATAACTTACATAAAATTTGGCAGCACAGCAGTTACGTCAATAATAGTTACTGTTGGTTTAATATGCACGACACGTCGCGACGTTGATAGGAATTGAGCCCCATGACTCAATTCATGTCAACGTCGCTAACGTGTGCTCAAGAATCGCAAGATCTGAAAAGAGAAGATCAAGCTCTTCTGTGCAAGCATGTCACGAGACAAAAAGATCTGCAGCACTGGATGGGTGAACTTAGGACGATGGCGAAACAGGAACATTTAAATAAATAACTATTGGATAGATAAACGCGCGACGCGACGGTCCACCCTAGTAGCATAGATGGTCAACTTTTACGTAAGTAAATATCCATGAATAAAAACATGCTTAGACTCCACAACACCACGAAGATACATACCCAACTGCTTCTGTCATTTAGTATTTCAATAGCGTTTGTAAGAATTTATAAACAAAAGCAAGGAATACCTCAAGGAACAATTAAACAGTAGGTGACGTAATAAAATAAAAGAGCTAAATAATATTTCTTTCTCCTATAGATGGTAAAATTGGAGTTATGCAAAATACAGAAATTCTGACCATCCTACTACTAATACTAAAAATGCGAAAGCTTGTGAGGATGGATCTATGTTTACGTATATGTTTGTTACTCTTTCACGCAAAAGCTACTGGACGGATTTTGATGAAACTTGGCAGTATTATAGCTTATACATCAGAATAACATATAGGCTACTTTTTATCCGGGTATGGGAAGTAGTTCCCTCGGGAAGCGGGTGAAACCGCTGGCGGAAGCTAGTATTATTTTGAGCCATAATTGTAATTCAATAAAATGTAACCAATGTTTTCAATAAAATGTAAAATTAATTTATAAAACTCTATATCTATATTGTTTTATCAATGGATTTTTATATTTAATGCATAGACTAGCTTCTGCCTGTGGTTTCACCGGCTTCCCGAAGGAACTATTACTTCCTGCACCCGGTTAAAAGCAGTCTGTGTTATCCTGATATATAAGCTATATTACTGCCAATTTTCATCAAAATCAGTTCAGTCTTTTGCGCGTGAAACTAACAAACAAATGCAAACATAGAACCTCACAAACTCCCAAACTTTCGCATTTATAATATAGGATCTTTGAGCCATATAACATTATTATGCCTGACTAGTAGTTTCCCGCGTGCCAGTACCAGTGCTCCGGGAAACTTCTTCCTGAACACAAAATATAGCTCGAAGATAGTCTAGCTTTCAAAATATTGAAAGATTTTTTCAATTCTGTTAGTAGTCTGTCTTTAGAATACTAGTGACGCTATTCATATTTCTAAAATGTGTGTGTGTGAGGGTGTGTGTGTGCTTTTATCATTTTTTTAGGTTGACTATGCCTTTACATGCCAGAAAAAATTGAACTTCAGGGAACTCATTCATATCGTGAAGAAACTAAGATACATTTAAATGAAAATCAAAGACAAGTTCGAAGCATTCATTGCTTTATTACTTCATATTAAAGTATTACTTGAAGCTTTATACACAAAGAAACAAATGAGGACAAGTCGTATTTTCCAAAACAACAATGTTTTTATGAATACTGCCAAGCTCAAGACTCGACCAGACGTTACTTCATTAAACTATTAATATCTTCAAAAAGCGATAATAAATAATAAAACCTACTGAGGTTGCGGAAACGCTATGTTCATTGTGCTCATATACACCGTCGTCGCAACTGCTCATACTAAGTAATGATTGCGTTGAAAATATGTAACCTAGTTTAACAATCTGATTTATTAGCTTTTTGATGTTTATGATAAATCGGATTGTTTTTGTTTCTCAAACAACGCAAGCTCGTAAATACGATAAAATATGTTTTACAAAAAAATATTGCATCTTAATAGATGTATATGAAAATATAAACAGTTGAAAGATTAACACTGCTTTTGCTCGTTGTCACTATTGTAAAGCTGGTAACACTATAAAAATGAATTACAAAATGCTCAATGTGTTACGGCATAACATTATGGCACTTTGATGATCTAACACTTATTCATGAAACTGTAATCTTAATCACTATGACACCGCGGGCGCTAGTCGAAGTTCAACAAAATAAAAAAACAGCAGCTTGGCAGCAATAAACATGTGGGCGATAGAAATTAAAAATCTCAAAAACTTTCACAAGCTTTACACACTGGCATCAATAAAAAAAGAAAAGCAGGTACACCGTCAACTTTATACACGACTTGTCCACGTGTTTCAAACAAATCTAGACAGAATAGAGGAAACATTTGGCAGCGTTTATAAAATGGCACTGCATAAGACAATCGGGTGTGGTCTATAGTGTTCTGTACAACATTCGACGGTGATCATACCGGTTCGAAGAGTCAGGTCAAGAGTCGGAGTTCTTAACTAAATATTGTTATCGTGGGAGGCGTTTCAGTACACTTTCAGTTGATTCTTGTCATCGAAGCCGGCCGAGTGTCCCGCGTTGCGCACTATGAACGAGTTGCCGTCGAAGTGCATCCGCCTCTCTCCGCGACTGCCAACCAATACGTATTGTTATTGTTACACTTTACGGTCCCAACGTACCAAAGTTCAGTCAAAAATATACCTAACAAAAACTTTTACAAAAAAATAAAAACCGACGTCAAAAAACTCGAAAGGGGCAAAACAAAACTTTTCAAGCTTATTCATTTTATGCTTTTCAGTTTTTGGGTGTAAAACTGAAATACTTTAATACCCACTGTAGCAGTCGTAACCCACACGTTAAGGAGTTCCCTAAAATGCACTTTGTCTTCATCGTCAGGTCTGAAATAGTAGACCTAATACGGTGTACAGATCTCGTCAAAACGAATAAAATGAGCCCAAACACTTGATAGTTGGCTATACACCGATGTGAAGTTCCCTAGACTTTCTGTCGTCTCCATGATCAGGTAAGGTTCCATTCCTTAACGGTCATATAGACTCACCCGATATACACATCGAATATCAAGTTTTCGATTGATGCTTGCCTACAATTTTCAAGAGTTGCTCTCGATTTCTCAAGGTTTCCATCATCAGATCCTGACCTGACGATAAGGGATTGCCTGGTAAGTATACACTTTCAAATGAATTTCGCAAATCGATTCAGGCGATCGAATAACCGGTAAACATAATGAAAAAAGATCCCGACCAATTGAGACCTTTTTTGAAGTCTGTTAAAAATACGATCAGAGGTGGTGATATAAGAGATTATTCAAATCTGTCTTGATCTAATGATCCATCTACTGTATTCTGGTGAATGAAGCTATTCTGAATTCTGCTAGTTACTAAATAACCGATCGAGATTTTGAAGATTCCAGGGATTTATTAATTAAAGTATTCTTACCGTACGAACAGATGTTGTGTCTGGCCCAGCGAAGCGGTACAGTGCAGGAAGGGGCTCGTGATCGACGCCGACCCGTTGGTGGGACTAGTGCGTAACTGGTACTTGTGGCTGCAACGGTGGATCCTGCAACAAATGATATTCCCACATAATCTAGTGATTAAACTAATTACATCATTTTAACAAAATTGATTAATCTGGAAAAATATCTTAATTGAAAACCAACATTTCTATTGTGGCACAATTTAAAGAGGAAAAATAGAATACAATGTTCAGCACCGAATAGCTGTTGCGTGAACATAGAAACGAGACGGCGTAGTGATAAAAGAGTAATACACGTGATAGAAGAATGCCATTTATTAAAGGCCTAACTTGCAAAACCACCAACACATCTGTACCAGGCACTATGGAAGAAAGAAGCCAAGAACGACTACGGGGTACGATTCCCTGGACCGTGCGAAATCGCTTTTTAAACCTATAAAGCAATTGTTATTAATTAAAACCGCCCGGAGTCTGGATGTTGGTGATTGAATAAGTAGAAACACCCGTTTGGAGAGTACATTTATGTCGGTTTTGCCTCTGATCTGTCAACTGGTCTTGTCGGATTGCCGTCCCAACGGACTATGAGAGTGAAGAAATCGAGAGTGGACCTTTGTAAGCTTTGGTGCTTGTGGGTTATAATGTGTCCTGGCTGATTCCATTACAAAGCCTTCATAGCCACCGTAGCCTCCAGACAAAGTTGGTATCTAATCCAAGTTAATGTTTAAAAGCTGGCTCAAATAGGGATGGAGGGTTGTTTGTCCTTAGTGAAGGAACAATGCCAAGTATGTGTCAGCAGAAGATAGGCTGAACCAGAGAAGGACGATCAGGAACGCTAACCCCATTGAAATGTGCGATACACTGCAGTAAGAGAAGAACAAAAATAACAATTTATGGCTTTGTAAGTAATAGTCGGAACATCTTATGATTAGTTGTGATTGTTGTGACATACTCAATAATTATAAAATTAACAAAATATTCCAACCAGAGCTACAAAACTCTGTGTAAGCTAATTTGCTCCCGATGAGTTACAGTCTTAACTCCTGTCTACGTTTAAATGGAAGCGCAGTTTATTTCTGTACCTACATGTAACTTATACCTGCCCTTTGTTCACGTAATCAGCCACGACATTTCTTTGTTTTCCCAGAAAATCTAACAAAATTGTTGTTGCACGCAACTGTATATTGTATTACATAGGTACACTATACCTATTATTGGACATTAATTTAGTAACAGTTGTTTTATTTTTTCCTACTTCCTCACACGCTTAGAAAAACTAGATTCAGTTTTAAATATTTTAAATTCTTATAAATTTCGAGAAATTCAATGATTATATAATTGTAAATAAAGCCTTTCCGTGCAACTGCAGGCCGACATTGCAGCTATGATAAGTTTAACGCAAAGCTTCTTGGTAATATCTGCAGAACAAAGTATAAGTAATGCACTTAGTGCAGATTAGTTTTAGCGATAGCTGTAATGGTAGTCGATGGCTTATGAAATTAAATTCATATAGGGGACTTCGGATTGAGATGAAATTATAAATATCGCGCAAGCAATAAATGAGTCTTGCAATCTGGCGAAAATCTAGATTCCGGCCCACTGCAGATACATTACCGCCGAACATCTTGCAGACTTAAAGCAAATTGTGCAGCATTTTATTTCAAAGTAATGGCAGTATTCACCTGACAAGTCCATCGGCGGTCTGACTGACGCGCACGTTGTTGATAATCCAGTTGTCGATGCCATCGTCGGTGAGCCAGTACTGCGCCGCCTGCAGCAGCGAAAGTGCCTCATTCACGTACGAGGGGCCGTGGCGGGACTCGCTGGACAATCACAAGTAACACTAATCAAAAACTAAGATTTGGGAAAATTTACTTCAAACTAAAATGACTTATGAAATAACATTTAGTGCTCTAGCTTAACACAAAAAGAGTATTATAGAGTTATGATTTTCGCTTTCATTCTTCGTTATCAACCATACAGTTCCCTCAAGATCATGTTGTCTTTCAAGTAATCCATTAATCCCTTCACTCACATTCGTAGTAGTATGATGATCAACCAGTAAAGGAGGTAATTACTTGTAAAAGACATTGAGAGTGAAGTCCTGGCTCATGTCGAGGAAGGTGTCGGTGGTGGTGCGCGTGCCGGCCGCGTCTACCAAGTAGACCAGCGCGCATTGCTCCGCCGTGAACGACACGCCCTTGTACCACATCTTCGCATACCTAAATACAACATCATTATCTATACTAATATTATAAAGCTGAAGAGTTTGTTTGGTTGAACGTGCTAATCTCAGGAACTATTGGTCCGTGAAATATTGGTCGGATTTGAAAAATTCTTTCAATTTTAGTTAAGTATAGCCGGTTTATCGAGGAAGGCTATAGGCTTCTTTTCATCTGGGTTCGCGGAGTAGTTCCCACGGGACGCGGGTGAAATCGCTGGCGGAAGCTAGTAGCTTATACTAATCGACCCTAGGGGATTGCAGGTATTATATATCTACTTAATTCTTAAGACAAGCGTGGAGGCCATCGTTTCCATCGTCAGCCAGCTCTAAATTGCAACGTTTTTAACAGATATTTATGTCCTCAAAATTATTGCCCTTGATTTCTCAAAAGAAGACACTTGTAAACCAAAAAAAGAATTGTTCAATTCGGTTGATGAATAACAGAATTATGCGTAAACAAATATAACACAAACTGAAACATCCAGATTTAGCACCTCATCTTTTTTGCGATCTTTTTTCTTAGAAAGAAATTTCTCTAGGCCAAGACAAAGTATTGAAGGATAATAAAGAGGCACCGGGCATTGCAACGGTGCATCTTCGTATAATAACACCGCGCAACGCATATTTATGATATTGATTATCGAGCTTGTGCTATCCCTGCCGTCCAGGCTCCAAGAGAGAACTAGGTCAGGCTAGCTACGTGAATACTAGCTACTACATACGAGTATAATGCTCGCTTTTAAATACTTATGTAGTGAGATACTACACGCGGCCATGGTGTACCTACGTATTAAAACTTACATTCACTTACCGTCAACATGCAACAATCAACCAGAAAAGTTCGGCTGAATAATCTCGCCTCAGAATCAGAAAGTACGTTTGTAGAGTTAAAGTATATGAAATTTAGGCTGTAGCTCTAGAAAGCTGTGCTGCATAAGATAATAAGTACTGTCTGTCTTAACCGTTAGACATTCAACATAATCTGATGTTGAATCGGGGGAAAAATTGTTATTAAATTATTATAACAAAAAGCTTTCATGTCAAAAATTGTTATTTGTCATTACAGATAAGCGTTTCTTTTTTCAAAGAAAAAGAATGATTAAAATCGGTCAACGCAATTAGAAGAAATGATGAAACTAAACTCCCCAGCAACACAAATCTGCATGTATGGTTTATTGTTTTATTACCAAGCTAAGAAATAAAATAATGCCTCCATTCGCTGAAAATAGGTAGCTATAGCTTTAATAGCTTTAAAGTGTCAATTCAATAATAAGTATTTAGAAAACTACGGAACCCTACCTACATGTCGAGTGTCGTCCGACACGCTCTGGGCCGGTCTTTTACAAGTAATGCATAATAAGTGATAGATGACTAACTTGTTATTGCCCTGCTGATGGCGAGCTTGTATCTCGACCCTCGACCCGTAGTGGTAGACCCGGCCGTTGGGGTGGATAAGCGCTGCCGCTGCACCCGAACGCGACAGCGCGAGGATTATGTTGTTCTTAGCGTTGGTCACACGAACCGCTCCGTCGATCGTCATGTCCACTCTAAATCATCAGTGTCTTTAATACTTAAAGACTTTTACAATATTTAAAATAGATACCAATCTACTCTCTAAATCGCCACATGAGCTACATCAGGCTACATGTAACGACCGCAGCTTTACAATTCACTTTGAAACTTAAGGTTTTAATTCCGCTTGCACTTACTTGACTCTGTCTCTCAGGCGGAGGCAGACGGTGCCATGAGGAGTCACCGAGGCGTTGTATCCAGCACCACCCACAACATCAGTCATCTTAATGAAAAAAATAATTAGGAAGAAAACTACATGAGTGATGACTTTCCTCTCTTCTATCTATGAACATAGAAATAAATCTACCTCTGACAGAGCCAGAGGCGGCGTGAAAATAGGCATCATTCGGCAATATTTTTTACATTTTTATTATTCTCGCAGTTTCATTTGCAGCTCCGGATTGAAACTTTTCTATTTCCTACCCCAGGGAGGGTTGCAGCAGTTTTACCACAAAAGCTTAACAAGTAAAGAGACAACCAATAGAGTTTTACGTTTTCATTGATAACTGGTTCCAAAGGACAGTGACAATAAAAAAAACAGTGATGAAAAACCTCAAGCTCTCGCCATGTATCAGCATGGTAGATATCATCTCCTGGGTAGAAGGGGGCCTTGCGCTGCAGAGGCGCGCGCCATGGAGGCTGCCATCCCGCCGCGCCCACTAGCTCAGCTTGCCCCAGTCCACCTTCGAGGAACTTGCTGTAGTCTTGGAAGGCGGACAAGTTCGACTCTTCCTAAATTACCCAATAAAAATCAAATGAACAAAAATGGCACTAAACATACGTAGGCTGCACTTCTACAATGCAAATAGTGCACGTAGGAGCGTTTCTTATTTACCTACTCGAACAAGACCATTTTTAGATGTTATCCGAGACATGAGGAGACTTACGAACGACGGACGAGCAGTATGTAAAGTAGGTGAAAAATATATATACAGTCTATGTACATAGGAACCTATTTGTTCAGACTGTGTTAGTTTCTATAATAAAACTGACGAAGATATAACCTACAATCACCTACAATCATCATTCTATGGTTTCACTGTTATGGCATTCTTCCGATTAGCCACCCGATAAACGGATAATCCGTACGCGCTGGCTAAGCTCGCAAAGCACCCGTTGTGCCTGCATCAACGATTACGCCAGTAGACTTGCTATAGGCAGGTAGATGCGGTATGTAAATAATAGGGGTCGCAAACCGGAATACCGGTATTCGAAAATACCGGTATACCGGACCAAATTTAGGTCTAACTAATACCGGTATTCATTTCACTAAAACCGGGATTTTCGGTATTTTCGGTTTTAGTAAAATAAATGTAAACAAATACAAATAGAAAAAGTTTCACGCCATTTAATTAAAATTACAGACGGGAGTTCTTTGGAAACTCGGTTTAACCCTACAATGCATACTGTGCCATATTTGGTACAGACAAAATAAATGAGTCTTCTGTTCGTTTAAAGATACGTAGCGACATATATCGACCGACGAAATATTCTTTAAGACTTTAGCAACGGTTTAGCCATTTCAAATATTACTAGATGTCGTTAGCTATCGATTGATATTGTGATTAGTACAAAAGTTGAATGATCGATTTGAATTCGTGGTTTACGTAAATTGAAAATTCTAAATAAAATAGTTCGAATAATAATTTGAACCGGAAAAAAATATATTTACATTGGAAATATTGTATAATAAACGAAGGTAAGTATATTTTTTGAAATATTACTGTTTTATGCACTAATATACCAACTTATCATATCGTTCCAGATATGGTACTCCATGCATTTGTTCACTTCTAATATGTTGTTTCGGTTAACTCTTACTACAGATTATGGCGAAGAAGGTATTATCTAACGAGTTAATTGAGTAGTATTTAGATATACCCTTAGGGAGTGAAGACGGTCTAGACTTTTCCAGTGTGGAAAGTGACGATGACATGGCGAGAATCAAGGAGAATTTGAACAAAATGAGTGCAGATAGTGACTCTGAAAATGATATTGAGCCTACCGGGTATGCACCATTATCTTCTACTAACTGCAGTAATACCCTCGCCGAAAACAACTCCTCCACTGAAACAAATCCTCAATTCAGCATTTCAGAGCTAAATATGTCATCACACCAAAGTAGAAGTTCTTTCAATACGCGAGTTGCCAGAAATCGTACTACTAATAAATTTTCTTCATTTTATTAATCAGGGGGCAAATCCTCATGGACTATTCTCCATTGGGGTCAGTGGAGGGGAGTGCCGGGCTGATACCAGCTAAGAACCACCTGGTGTTGCCTTCTTTTACCCTTTGTCGAGGGCACGGGTATCGCCAGAGCATTTTTCCGCGCCCCGGACAGGTATTGGCCTACCAGATGTTCAAAGGCAGGCCCCGTCACCCAGCCGTCACCAAGCGGCCGCAGAGATTCGAGGCTGTTCCTATGAGGACAATAGACGTCTCTAGTCTGTCGCCCATACGTCGCGCCCTATGGTGGCCGGAGAACAGCCACCCTACGACGCCCACTAGGTCTGCTGCGGGCAGGAAGATAGGTAGCAGCTTCTCTCTCCCTTTCCACCGTCTCCTTTGCGACCATCACATCCTCGCAGAAGGAGGTGACGGCATTCCATCCCGCTTCGCTGCTGACCATGCAGGACATGACGGGTGACAGTGAAAGATTTTCGGCAGCATCCAATACCGCTGCTAGGCTACGGCGTTGCATTGCCCAGGCTGGGCACTCCATCAACTTGTGCAACGCAGTGTCCTCGCTGCAGATGCCACAGTGGTGGCATTCGGTTGTGGGCTCCCACCCTATGTGACACAGGAACTTTCCACAATGCCCTTTTCGGTAAGAACCTGTGTCAGCCGGAAGCTGAGGGCGCCGTGGCGCCTCTCCAGACACTCCTTCATTATGGCCTTACCGTCGCGATAGCATTTGCGAAAAGTATCGTGTTGAGTTGTAACTGAACAAAGACAACAATTGTTTTTATAAATTTCATCAAAAAGTAGAGCTAAAACTAAATATATGATAACGTTCATTGTTCCTAATCAAGAGGCAAATATGAGTGTTAATGCATACTGTACCACATATGGAACCGAATTGAAAAAATAAATATCTTCATAAATAATAAATATTGATTGTTATTATTATCATTTATCATGTCTAGACGTTATATAGAACCACATATATTTTATTGACAACAATTAAAAAAATCATGCATTGTAGGGTTAAAAATACTGGTAACATCCCGATGGAACTTAAATGGCATTGCTCTTGTAGTATTAGCTCTACATCATAAAAATAATAATTAGCTTTGGTCTACCAAATCCGAGTATTCGGTGAGCAAAGCTAAAATACATATTCAATTATATCGTCTGGCTAGCTTTTTCCCAATTATGTTGGGGTCCGCTTCCAGTTAAACCGAATACAGCTGAGAACCAGAATTTTACGTGAAGCGAGTGCCGATCTGACCTCCACAACCCATCCCAGTTACTCGGGCTGTCAGACTTTCTCTGACTCTGACCACCCGTAACGACTGGCAAATATAATGGCATCCAAGGCCGATTGTCGACCACGGCGGCTGTTCTCATATCAGATCAGCCGGTTGCGCAGGACATATTACAGTGAACAAGCATTTGCGCAGATACAGGTGCAACTTCTATTCCCTCACTCTCATAGCCCGGAGATAGATCAGGTGCAGGACCGACATTAACGTGCTCTTCGATGCACGGGCGTATCAATTACCGACTTCCAAACAAATGACAATTTATCGTGTGAGTAATTTGTTAACAAGCTTAAATTAAATTGATTAAGAAGGATACTAGAATGTCGTAATTTCCTAAGACCCATAATTTGGAGTAAATCGTCATGATAAGCATGATCTGTCGAATGGGACGTTTCTGATGACACTGGTTTCAACTTTTCAAGTCTATTGGAGGGTGGGGGCGGGTCCCATAAAAAAATTGGCATTGTGTGTTTGCTGACTTTGGCTTAATCTCGGAAATACCGAAAATACCGGTATACCGGTATTGATCCGGAGCCAATACCGAAAATACCGGTATTGCTTAAATGGTCCGGTATTGCGACCCCTAGTAAATAAACACGAAGGTGTACATATAGAGCGAAGTGTACCGATTAAAATCCTAGTAGCCGCACTAGAGAGACCAATAGCATCCAGGAAGACGCTGTGAAGTGGTCAGTGCGAATTAACCACGTACGTTCTAAATTTTCCACGGAATGTAGGTACATGTTTTGGTGAGCAGGCCACCTTCATCTTCCTGCCCTGTTCCCAATTTGGGGTCAGCGCAATGTTTTCTGCTTCCATTTCTTCCTGTTACTCGTCATACTGACACACTCCCTTCTTACTCATGTCATATTTTAGGCAATCCATTCATCTTTTCTTTGGTCCCTCTCTATCCACAATCCACATCCATACCCAACACACTCTTCGTCACATGCCCATACCATGTCAGTGCGTCATGTTAGGGGTATTTTACAGCGTGGAACAGATACCTATTTAGGCATTCAGACGAACCTCAAGGATACCCACCGACCGAACATTTTAACCTTTAAACCTTTATTTTAAGCTACTGGAATTGGAATGTTATTTCAGCAACACTCAAGTTGCCAGTTCAGCTAGCTAAAATCATAATTATTTCAATATCATGACATGATGTCCATGGCGTTCTTTAGGAGTACTCGATCTTTTATTAAAAAGGATCTTAGACCTAATAATCTTAAACCAATTAATTTCTGGAATAACCCCTATAAGAATACGTAGGTACCTAATAATGTGTATTTATTAGTTCAGATCACCTGATTGTAGGAGTGCGCTGTATAGACACTTCTCGGTCGGACAGGCATAGTCACATCCTTTCTAAAATCTGCATTTGCCATTTTAATACTTCTTCAACTTATAACTGTTAAGGTTTATACACTATTTTAAAAAATACATGAACAACAGTGACTATCGACACTGGAAAATGCTACATAATATAAATCATACTTCACGGTAGGAAAGTAATGGAAGAAGTCATTTGTCATTTATTTCCTTCCTAATTTGAAAATTCATTTTATTTCTCTATGGCGATGGATTAATATTCAAAAATGTGACTGGCCAAAACAGAACCACTCTTTTTCACCAAATAAAATTTATGTAACCAACGAGAGTTTTAACAAAAACGTATTTTACGAAGAAAATATTACTTATGGCTAGCTATTTCTCGCTGTTTCACCCATACGTCCAATTAAACTTTTCCAGAATTGAGGACCAGCGTAAAACGCTAACCTTATCATTGTAATCTTTGTTCAGTAAGTACTTAGTTTTTGCAAATAAGTTTTAGTAACGAAGTAACACCCTCAATAGTGTCTGAGTATGGAGGGTGACATACACCCTCCATACTACGGCTTGGCAAATTTGGCGACACCTATGGTCCACGCGGGTGTACGAGGGCCGTACCACTAACAGCACCAGTGAGAGTTCCCAGTGCGTCCAAGATTATAAATCCACTAGCTTCTGCCAGCAGTGTCACCCGCGTCCCGTGGGAACTACTCGGCGCACTCAGAAAAAAAATAGGCTATAGCCTTCCTCGATAAATGGGCTATCTAACACTGAAAGATTTTTTCAAATCGGAGCAGTAGTTCCTGAGATTAGCTCGTTCAAACAAACAAACTCTTCAGCTTCGTAATATTAGTATAGATAATCATTTTAGAAATAACTAGCTTCTGCCAACGGTTTCACCCGCGTCCCGTGGGAACTACTCGGCGCACCCGGATAAAAAGTACCCTATAACTTCCTCCATAAATGGGATATCTTACACTGAAAGATTTTTTCAAATCGGACCAGTAGTTCCTGAGATTATCGCGTTCAAACAAACAAACTCTTCAGCTTTATAATATAAGTATAGATTATTCATTGCCTCTTTTTTATCGTAGGTGCAGACGACAGCAGGTCACGGTACCCGAATATGTTAAATTTTACCAATCGTACATTAACCTTCCACTATTGTGATAAGGTTGAAAATCTATTGCAGAAATTTATTAGATT
The DNA here is from genome assembly GCA_002382865.2 of Heliothis virescens. Classification (NCBI taxonomy): domain Eukaryota; kingdom Metazoa; phylum Arthropoda; class Insecta; order Lepidoptera; family Noctuidae; genus Heliothis; species Heliothis virescens. The sequence continues at coordinate 11,228,899 of NWSH02000323.1, read as the reverse complement.
GTGGTAACTTGATGTGCTTTCATCTGTACGTTACATAGAAGTAGATCTTATTACACTCTATGGGAGCAACAAAATAACTGACACACAGAAAATAATAGGTTTGAATGCTCCATTATGACATACTAGGTACTGAGCGGCTTCACGCGCAACCTACGGGAACTACTCCACCAAGCCGGATAAAAAATACCCTTCACCCTTCCTCGATATATGGGCTATCTAAGATGGTAATATTTTTTTAAGCGATCAAGTAGTTCCTGAGATTAGCTCTTTAATGGGATAGTAATAAACAAATAAACCCATTAACTTTATAAAATTTGATTAGGATCAACTCCATTTTTTTTTATTTCCAAAAAAATAAAGACTATCTGTATAGGTACTGTTATAAACAGAATGTTGTTCTGTTCTATCTATATGATTTAAATAAATTGTGGGTACCTACACACTTTATGGTGTTATCTTTATTTCATTAGTAATATTGCTGTTTTTAACCTGGCTTGATAATGTTTTGAACATTGGTTTTAAAACACCAAGCGTCGTCGCCATGTATGAGGTAGACTCATAGACTGGACAGATGTGATGCGCTTGCGCGGCGCGTCATTTCTTTCAATTTTATCTAAGTACGATTTGTCGTAACAATATTCCAGGGGTCAAATAGGTATATGAATTACTATGATGTTCTCAGTTTACCCCGAATGGAAAATGGTGATTTTACTTAGGTACCTGCTAAGTACTAAATATCTAAACGAAAAACTTTTGAAGTGACTTTCAGACTAATATTTGTTTATTAACTTTGTTTTTTTATAGGTAACTAATTATATTTTTTTGTATTTCTAGTGAACTATTTTTAACATGAGTATATTTTCATCTTATTCATTCATAAGATTAGTTTATGGTAAATTAGTTCTCAAATCTGATTACGCGACTACGCGTTCCACGTTGTATTACGTGTGCATTTTTTTTATTCAGTGGCGTCGACTCAACCGGTTACTTTTAGTCGATGTTTAAAATATTGACTGATTTTAGTCGAACCACTTCCTTTCAAAGAATCTCAAAAAAAAAAAACTATAAACTACATTCTAATTTTAATTATGGTTAATAAGATTCTAAAGTTTTAAAAAAATGTAAAAAGTGTAGATTGGTTATAAACAATATATTTTTCCCAACGTAAGAATAAGTTTTGTTATTAATTATACCAATAAAATGGCATCTGGAAAGTTTATTCAGAACTATAAACGGGCAATCATGGTAGAAACGCAAGAAAAACTACATCCCAATTGTTATTTTGATACAAAGCTTAAAATACATTTATAATTTAATTTAGTCGATATTCGGTATTGCCAAGCTTTTACTATTCTTATTCACCTTTTAGTCTGTTTTTGGCTTTGTAAAATCGATACTGTGTCGATGAGAATATCAGTCACACGTATTGTGGAGAAAGTATCACCGATAACATCAATTTATTTTAAACTTTGAAATGTGGAAACACTAGCTGCGGCCACGTTTCGCCAATCTTGTTAGTTCTTCGCTCATCAGTCATTTTATAACACCATAATTCTTTTGCCGGATTTTAACAAAGGAAATACATTAAAAATGAGTGCTCCAGCAGCGTCGCCTGCTTACAAAATTGGAATCGTGAAGCAGGTAATACAACAATTTCGTGTTTTTTGTATTTGCCCAAGATGCCTCGTGCCGATCTCGTTTAATTTGCCCCGTTGGCATCACATCGTGCACATGATATGGAGAGAATGCTGATCATAGAATGCCTGTATGCTCCATCTGTTAACAATGATATTTCAATGGCTTGCAATCACTGTTACATATCCATTTGTGCCAGCTGGCAAGTCGAATTTAAAATGTCCTATGTGATATAAATGCTTAAGCTCTATATTATGTATTTATATGTGTGTAATCATGCGAGTTACAATTAACATGCGTCTTTACTGCACAGGTACTATCGGGAGATACGATAGTAATAAGGCGACAGCCTCAGGGCGGGCCGCCTCCAGAGAAAGTGATCGCGCTCTCTGGCATCACGGCACCCAAGCTTGCGCGCCAGAGAACCGCTAACAAGTGAGTGTCCCATTTACCAGATTCTTAGACTAGACCTCTATTTTACTATGTTTTATGTCATGAAATTGATTTCACATTGTTAGGAAAGTCATGCTTACCCATGGTATGTCTGTTTAAAAGTGATGCCATCCTAGTACACTAGTGATATACCATCATATTTCGTGACTGTTAATATTTTTGTTTTTGCTCATCATATCTTTTCAATTTGGTTGTCTTTCTCACTCTACATTATCAAAGAAGTAGATATTCATTCTCCTCTTTTGGTAGTAGCTACGCGTGGCAGTACTGGTCAGAAACATTATTGTCAGAGATGCAGTTTGCCTTCCTAGTTAGTAACAAATTGTGAACTGATTTAGCCCTTTATGTTTCAAATTGACAGTTGCATACATCATTTTATTCATACCTTGCTTGCGTTGAACTGGCGAATACTTATAAATACTCATATAGACCTTCAGTGTAGCCAGTCGTTAACTACTTGTTATATGATTATAAAACTTGTAATAGAGAATACCTATTCTTTGAGTCTATGTTGATAACAAAGTTAGATTTCTGTGTTCACTTATTTATTTGTAAGGCTTCTACACAACTAACCATAATAAAAAATTTCAATATCTCCTCAAGAACACATAGTTGCCTTCTATAGGTTCCATATGTACCATATGGTAAGAATTGTTGTGGTACCATTCAGATAGTTGTAGCTATATTATTAAAATTGTTAACCTTTTCCGGTTCGACTTTCTCTAAACTCATATTTGAATATCAACAACATTTTGACTTGCATGTGATACCACTACACTATGCTTTCAAGACATTGATTTCAAGTGTACTTGAACATCTATAATTTCTGTGGCAAAAAAGTTGTGGTGGCCTAGTGGGTAAAGCACCAACCTCAAGTATGAGTAGGTACAATTCCAGGTCAGGCAAGTACCAATTCAACTTTTCTAAGTTTTTAAGTACCTACTTTCTAAGTATATCAAGGACACCTATGACTGATTAAAGGTGAAGGAAAACATCTTGAGTAAACCTGGACTATAAAGTCTGAAATCACCAACCTGAATATTGAGCAAGTGTGTTGATTAACACTCAATCCTTCTCTGTGTGAGAGGAGGCCTGTACCCAGCAGTGGGACTATGAAAAACTGATGATGATAACAGTTGTTTAGGTACTGAAAGCAATTGACAGTGAGAAAATTACTTGGTTATTGATTTTCTCAATGCAAGAAAACTTCCAACTGACTAAAATTTGTGGTAATTTCAACAAATAAAGGTTTTATTGATTTCATATTATAGCTATGTACATTTACTCTTGTGTGAGCTTTTCTGGAAAATATTTGCAACACATTATCTTTAAGTTGTAATCAATATTATCAATCATATTTAATCTGTATTTCTAAAATCCATTAGATTTCATAGTAAAGAATCAAATGAAACAGTTAGGAAATCTTGTTAAATCTTCAAATATTTACGTATTGTTGTTCAAAAAGGTAGAGTGTAGGTTTTATATGTAATCTCCAACGAAACTATAAACTGTTTGTTGGATCACAATTATTATTCTTTACTTATCTTAACAATAATAAAAAGTATGTGTCACTGTTATGGTTATACATTTATCGTTATTTGCGTTTTAATAGTCCCACTGTTTGACATAATCCTCCTCTCACACAGAGAAGGATTTAGCATTAATTACCATGCTTGCTCAATGCGGATTGGTTATTTCAGGATTAGTTATACAGTCCAGGTTCTCTCAAGATGTTTTCCTTCAGTTTTAGTCAGTCATTGGCGTCCAAGACTGATAAATGTTGCATTGGTACCTGAAATCAAACCCACCAACTCATACTTGAGGGGTAGGTGATGAAGATGTGGTGTGGTGTGAGCTTTACCCACTAGGCTACCACAACTTTCATTATGCCTTATCATTTTTGCTATTACACAATTTTGAGGTTTATTTTTACTGAAATGTCTAAAAAGATAATGCTAATTATTCTGAGCTTGCGAAATCTTTGTCATTAATCCAAATAAATAACGATATTTGAGATTGCTCATGAAAATTGTGCTTCTTATCCTGTTCTCATTGATTTGACGGCGTAATATTTTTCTACTTACATTCTTCTCATAGCAATTTCGTCACACATTAAAATTGTAATGTTAATACATGATGTTTTATGGTTACACCTGTAGTAAAGAAATGCAGTTTATAGCACACAAACAAAAATCTAGGTATTGTGCTAAAATTAACTTCGTAATAATTTGTAGGGATTTGTATTTCTTCTAAAATTATTAATTTTTATGATAGTCCATTAAAAAACTTACAGGTATTTGCATTGGCTATTGTTCATCAATGTGTTTAATTATAATTTTATTTGTACATAAACCATGCATTGCGAAACGTGAGAATGGAGCTTTGCTTCCACAATCTATAAATAAGTTCATATCACTGCTGGCCATGTGTTCAAAATAAGTTACATACCTACTTTTTATTTAGATATAATAATTGCTGAGCAATGGAACCTGATGTTACTTTTGAAATCAAAGTTAATACGAGATCCTTGTTATCAGTGATACGGAGTCAAAGGACGAGCCCTACGCCTGGGAAGCTCGTGAGTGCCTCAGGAAACTAGTGGGCCGGGAAGTTATCTTCACCGCTGAGAAACCACCAAATTCAGCGACCAGAGAGTACGGGAGCGTGTGGGCCGGCAAGGACCCCACTAAAGATGAGAACATGACTGAGGTCCTTCTTGCTGAAGGCTATGCAAAGGTCAGAGATGGCGGAAGAAACATACCCCAATTGAAAAGACTGTGTGAAATCGAAGAAATCGCAAAATCGCAGAACAAAGGAATTTGGGGATCTGATCTACAGGTGAGTTACATAAAATACTAACTTCTGCCAGCGGTTTCACCCGCGTCCCGTGGGAACTACACGGCGCACCCGGATAAAAATTTGACACTGAAAGAATTTTTCAAATCGGACCAGTAGTTCCTGAGATTACCGCGTTCAACAAACAAACTCTTCAGCTTTATAATATTAGTATAGATTATATTTCCACTACAGAACAGAAGATTTGTATGATGTTGTGATTTGTTTGACTTTTTTTCATATTTGTAAACAGGATCATGTAAGGGACATCAAAGTTTGGACTGACAGCCCAAAGACCTTTGTCAACAAATTCGGCAATCAGCCAACCAAGGCGATTATCGAGTACGTACGGGACGGTTCCACTGTTCGACTTTGCTTGCTTCCGGACTACTACCAGATCACCCTTATGCTGTCGGGTATTAGAGTAAGTAATCATGAAAGTCTAACAAATAATGTTAAAAGTATGCTTACTAATGAGTCGTTCACATAATAAAACAATTATTATTGCAATAATTAATCAATGTTATATTTAGTTTTAACAATTACTTTTGATTGATTTCTAGTGCCCTGCAGTGAGACAAGACGGAGAATCAGAGCCATATGCTGAAGAGGCTCGTTACTTCCTTGAATCCAAACTGCTGCAAAGAGACGTGGAAGTTATTCTTGAGTCTGTCAACAACAACAACTATGTGGGAACTATCTTGCACCCTCAGGGCAACATTGCCGAGGCACTGGTGAGACAAGGCTTTGCCAGATGTGTAGATTGGTCTCTGGCTGTCATGAAATCTGGTAATTATAATCGCTATGTAATAAACCTGATAATAATTATATTGGTAAAATAAATAATTAGTAAAAAAATCTTAATAACACTCATTAATATTGCTATATTTTTGCACACACTTACAAAAGTCGTAAATAGAGTTGGAGGTAATTAAAATGCTAAAATATTAAGATAAAATTCTAATTAGCGTTTGCTATCTTATGATTGTTTTTTGAAAACTAATAAATGTGACCATATAGGTGCCGCCGCATTGAGGAATGCTGAAAAATCCGCCAAAGATGCTAAGCTTCGTATTTGGACTAACTACGTAAGCAACGCACCTATCATTGCTGCCAAGGACAAAGAATTTACTGCCAGTGTCTTGGAAGTGGTCAACGGTGATGCACTTGTAGTCAAGATGCCCAACAACACTCAGAAGAAAATATTCTTAGCGAGCATCAGACCGCCACGTGAAAAGTACGTACTCATATCATCCATGCTGCAAATATTCACATACATTAGATTGCACACAGCTAAAACAATTTCCATTTACAGGAACAGCCCAGATGAGGAAGGCAAGAACTCCCCGAGGCCAAAGGGTTTTAAGCCGCTTTATGATATCCCGTGGATGTACGAAGCTCGCGAATTTCTAAGAAAGAAAGTTATTGGAAAGAAAGTTAACGTGACTGTCGATTACATCCAGCCTGCTAAAGATAACTTCCCTGAAAAAAGTTGCTGCACTGTTATTTCAGGAGGAGTGTAAGTATCTATTAGTTTGAAGTATTTTTCTTTCAAATCTTTACTTCTTGAAGATGCCTTAATATGCCTTTGTTTGTCGTGCAGTAATCTGGCGGAAGCATTAGTGTCAAAGGGTTATGCCACCGTTGTTCGGTACAGAAATGACAATGATCAAAGAAGTTCCCACTATGACAAGCTTCTGGAGGCTGAACTTAAGGCGCAGAAAGCCGGAATTGGTGTTCACGCTAAAAAGGACATCCCCACTCATCGCATCCAGGACACCAGTGGGGACTCGGCCAAAGCCAAGAAATTCTTCCCATTCCTTAAGAGAGCTCAAAAGACTGAAGCTACAGTTGAATTCGTTGCCAGTGGGTCTCGCATGAGGATATATATTCCGAAAGAATCTGTGTTGGTAACCTTCCTCCTTGCTGGCATCAACTGTCCGAGAGGATCGCGGCCAGCTATCGGAGGCGGTGGCATGCAGAATGCCGAGCCCTTCGGCGAAGAAGCCCTGCAGTTCACCAAAGAGAGATGCCTGCAGCGTGACGTAGTAGTGACGATTGAAGAAATGGACAAAGCTGGCAACTTTATTGGGTGGCTGTGGAACGAAAACGAGAACTTATCGGTAGCTTTGGTCGAAAATGGACTGGCCTCAATGCACCACACGGCGGAAACGTCGGAGTTCGCGCGCCAAATTAAAAACGCTGAAGAAAACGCTATTAAGAAGCGCCTGGGCCTATGGAAGGATTATGTTGAAGTTGAGAAAGAAACTGAGAAAGAAAGAAATGCTCCTATTCAAGATCGTACCGTGAAATACGAGAAAGTCGTGATTACTGAAATAACACCTGAAGGCAACTTTTATGCTCAGAATGTTGATCTGGGCACGAAGCTCGAAAATCTTATGGAAAAGATTCATCAAGAATTCAAGAACAATGCTCCTCTGCCTGGATCTTACGTCCCCAGACGGGGCGCCATCTGTGCAGCTCGTTTTACATTAGATGACCAATGGTACAGGGCTAAAGTTGAGAAAATCACCGAAGATAAGATGGCGCACATTTTCTACATCGACTATGGAAACCGTGAAGTAAGTAGACCCTGTAAGAAGTCTTCGGATGTTCTGTTAATTGTGACGTCCTTATAGTTTGCATAGAAGACAATTTTGTTCCTAATCATTTTACTGAGCCTACTTCAGACATGCCAAGTAACTACAGATGAAATGCATGTTGTTGATGAAACCACATGTAACAGTTGTAAAATAAATAATCTGTTTATAGGTTGTGAGCATCACGCGACTATCTGCGCTGCCGGCCGGCACGGAGACGGAACCAGCATACGCTAGCGAGTTCACGCTGTGCGGTGTGAAGTTCCCCTCGGACCCCGACGACCGGTCCGAGGCCGTCGCCGCCTTCTCCGCGGACACGCTCAACCGAAAGCTGCTGCTCAACGTGGAGACCCGAGGCTCACCCCCCTGCGTCACCCTTGTCGACCCCAACACTAACGTCGATGTTGGCAAGGTATTCCTCATCAGATTTATTTTGCTTTCCACATTGTCATGCCACATTTCATTTCATCCCATGCCACTTCTCATAAAGAGAAAGAAGGATATTTTTCTGAGAAGCTTTCATCACCATACTTGCTTTTTTAACTTATAAAGTTAGTTAAGGCCAGGCTTCTTTGTGTTGAAGGGTTTTTTATNAAAACTAATAAATGTGACCATATAGGTGCCGCCGCATTGAGGAATGCTGAAAAATCCGCCAAAGATGCTAAGCTTCGTATTTGGACTAACTACGTAAGCAACGCACCTATCATTGCTGCCAAGGACAAAGAATTTACTGCCAGTGTCTTGGAAGTGGTCAACGGTGATGCACTTGTAGTCAAGATGCCCAACAACACTCAGAAGAAAATATTCTTAGCGAGCATCAGACCGCCACGTGAAAAGTACGTACTCATATCATCCATGCTGCAAATATTCACATACATTAGATTGCACACAGCTAAAACAATTTCCATTTACAGGAACAGCCCAGATGAGGAAGGCAAGAACTCCCCGAGGCCAAAGGGTTTTAAGCCGCTTTATGATATCCCGTGGATGTACGAAGCTCGCGAATTTCTAAGAAAGAAAGTTATTGGAAAGAAAGTTAACGTGACTGTCGATTACATCCAGCCTGCTAAAGATAACTTCCCTGAAAAAAGTTGCTGCACTGTTATTTCAGGAGGAGTGTAAGTATCTATTAGTTTGAAGTATTTTTCTTTCAAATCTTTACTTCTTGAAGATGCCTTAATATGCCTTTGTTTGTCGTGCAGTAATCTGGCGGAAGCATTAGTGTCAAAGGGTTATGCCACCGTTGTTCGGTACAGAAATGACAATGATCAAAGAAGTTCCCACTATGACAAGCTTCTGGAGGCTGAACTTAAGGCGCAGAAAGCCGGAATTGGTGTTCACGCTAAAAAGGACATCCCCACTCATCGCATCCAGGACACCAGTGGGGACTCGGCCAAAGCCAAGAAATTCTTCCCATTCCTTAAGAGAGCTCAAAAGACTGAAGCTACAGTTGAATTCGTTGCCAGTGGGTCTCGCATGAGGATATATATTCCGAAAGAATCTGTGTTGGTAACCTTCCTCCTTGCTGGCATCAACTGTCCGAGAGGATCGCGGCCAGCTATCGGAGGCGGTGGCATGCAGAATGCCGAGCCCTTCGGCGAAGAAGCCCTGCAGTTCACCAAAGAGAGATGCCTGCAGCGTGACGTAGTAGTGACGATTGAAGAAATGGACAAAGCTGGCAACTTTATTGGGTGGCTGTGGAACGAAAACGAGAACTTATCGGTAGCTTTGGTCGAAAATGGACTGGCCTCAATGCACCACACGGCGGAAACGTCGGAGTTCGCGCGCCAAATTAAAAACGCTGAAGAAAACGCTATTAAGAAGCGCCTGGGCCTATGGAAGGATTATGTTGAAGTTGAGAAAGAAACTGAGAAAGAAAGAAATGCTCCTATTCAAGATCGTACCGTGAAATACGAGAAAGTCGTGATTACTGAAATAACACCTGAAGGCAACTTTTATGCTCAGAATGTTGATCTGGGCACGAAGCTCGAAAATCTTATGGAAAAGATTCATCAAGAATTCAAGAACAATGCTCCTCTGCCTGGATCTTACGTCCCCAGACGGGGCGCCATCTGTGCAGCTCGTTTTACATTAGATGACCAATGGTACAGGGCTAAAGTTGAGAAAATCACCGAAGATAAGATGGCGCACATTTTCTACATCGACTATGGAAACCGTGAAGTAAGTAGACCCTGTAAGAAGTCTTCGGATGTTCTGTTAATTGTGACGTCCTTATAGTTTGCATAGAAGACAATTTTGTTCCTAATCATTTTACTGAGCCTACTTCAGACATGCCAAGTAACTACAGATGAAATGCATGTTGTTGATGAAACCACATGTAACAGTTGTAAAATAAATAATCTGTTTATAGGTTGTGAGCATCACGCGACTATCTGCGCTGCCGGCCGGCACGGAGACGGAACCAGCATACGCTAGCGAGTTCACGCTGTGCGGTGTGAAGTTCCCCTCGGACCCCGACGACCGGTCCGAGGCCGTCGCCGCCTTCTCCGCGGACACGCTCAACCGAAAGCTGCTGCTCAACGTGGAGACCCGAGGCTCACCCCCCTGCGTCACCCTTGTCGACCCCAACACTAACGTCGATGTTGGCAAGGTATTCCTCATCAGATTTATTTTGCTTTCCACATTGTCATGCCACATTTCATTTCATCCCATGCCACTTCTCATAAAGAGAAAGAAGGATATTTTTCTGAGAAGCTTTCATCACCATACTTGCTTTTTTAACTTATAAAGTTAGTTAAGGCCAGGCTTCTTTGTGTTGAAGGGTTTTTTATTATACCGTTTTCGCGTTATGATGAGTTCCCTGACAGTTCAAATTTTTCCATCACACGCAAACTGCTTTAGAGCTATAACAACAAACCAACAAAATAAAGTTATTTTAAAATATTGTCTCTTTGTTAATTACCCAGTAAACTATATTTTTTCATATTTTAAATGAACCAAATAAATATTAATGGCTAATAAATTAAATAATCGATGTAAAAAAAATATGAGTTTAAAGAATGTCGAAAATGACAGATATACGAAACGGAATGTGACTTGTGTCAATAGAGATTGACGCAAGTTACTGAATCGAAAAAAAATCGATGTAGAGTAGTGGCCATATGAAAAATTTTAAATTCTGATTCCATATTCCATAAGGTTGTCTGGAAGAGATCGCTCTTAGCGATAAGACCGCCCATTATGTCACCTTCTTTGTAAGTAGTTTAAGGATCAAAAATGTAAAAATTGGTGTACCTAATAAAGTATATCTATCTATCCATTTTCTTTGTCAACCGATTCGATTTTATAAAATAATCGATTAAGTTTCATTAAGTTACATCACTCTAACTATCAGATATGAACTGCCAGGGAACTCATGCTAAAATAAAAACACTATAGTCGGACACAGTAGATGTCCAAGATACAGATAGAAAATATGCATAACTTGGAATTAAACTTGCACACTTACTTGCTAGTGCTTTCGCCACTAGCCACAACGAAGATGTTAGTACCTTTCCACTTGCCCAGGTAACTGGTTAGACTGGAAGCCAACCCCAACATATTTGAAAAAGGCTAGGCCGATAATCTAATTGCTTAATTTCGTTCTGTTATGTAACTAGTTAGATAACTCAATAAGAGAAAGTGTTTCGATCTCAATACAACAAGTATCAAGGTCTTCTATCTTGAGACGTTCTATATGTAATTGTTCACTGTATAAAGTGATTACATAAATCATGTAACAGCTCAAGTTGCTCAATTTAATTACTTTTTATTGAAACTACTGTATCATGTAACGGTCACAGTACCTGAATTATTCTAGATTTATCTACACTTTTGCCACCTATCTCAAATATGCCTTTTCAATTCACATGGTTGCTTATGTATGCATGTATAACAACAATTTGTTCTCTAACTACTGGAGATATTCTGAAAGACGGAATGGTTAACATATGTCAGGCATGTTATCATCCAGGTAAGTCTACTGAGATATTATTTCTAATTGTTCTTGTTAGACTAACAGTGAGTATTAAAAAGAAAAACAAATTAAATATTTCGACTTAGCACACGAGATTGTCGTTATGTCACACTTTACGTACAGAATAAAGACTGAAGTGTTCTGAAAATGGGTTGTGGGCTCAACCCATATGCTGCACAATGAATATTTATGATGAAGCTTAGTGAAGCATTGTGTGTTATGTTATTCAGAATCTGATCAAGGAGGGTCTGGTGCTGCTGGAGCCGCTCCGTGAGCACCGGCTGGCGGCGCTGGTGGCGGAGTACCGCGCGGCGCAGGAGCATGCCAAGAGCTCGCGCCTCAACCTGTGGCGCCACGGCGACATCACCGACGACGACGCGGTCGAGTTCGGCGCGCGCCGCTAGCAACACGCCACTGACTCGCCCAGGCACACGCTGCACTGCGACTTTTGCACGGCGGTACACATACAAAACATCGTATACGGAGTCATACATCCATTTCTCTGAACGCATTTATAATATTTAACCGATTTCTAATATTTAACCGATTTCTAATACGTAATTCTGATTATCTCATTGTCGTCTTCCTTGGTGTATTTTATCCATATTTCCTTAGGAAATATTCCCTTTGAAACCCACTACATTTATAGAAATCGTGAAATATAATATTATGAGGTTTATCATATAATAATATTGAATTAATCGTTTATTGTGTAATGCGTTGTCGTGCGGTAGTGTGGGGAGTAGTAGTCGAACATTCAAATGAACACTTCACGTAATATGATACTCGTGGCATTATGTGCCTCTAAATTTGTATCTCTGAAAATATTGTAATAGTATCTGGTTATAAGCGACATATAATAACTATACATAATGTAATATCTTTTATATGTTTACGTTACTACAAAATAATTTAATAGAATTAATTGAGTATGACAGATGCAAATTATTGATTTATTTACTTTTTTACAATTTTGTATATCTGAAAATAAAATTAACATTATATTTTGTTGTTAATTTCATTATTTATTGTCGATGAATTCATTCAGAATCGAGACCTGTGCTTTTTATCGTTGTTATATTCCATTTCCTTTCTTTTACACTTCTATTTTACAATTTTAAATGTATATTTATAACTTTTCATTGGATGTTGAATGATGTTTAATTGATATTCATAAAAGTACTAGTGAGGAGTTTAATTATGCATGTTCGAAAACGAGTTGTTTCTTTTGTATCTTTATTTAATGGATAATTGTACGAGTGTCTTTCGATTTCGATAACTTTAGCTTCGTATTTCGTGCTTATAAGAATACCTATTGTATGAACCTACCTCTCTCCTCGAGATGTTTATAGAATTTAATTTTACATACATTCATATTCATTAGGGTACCATACGTGGAGGATTGTTAAATAAACTTCGTATATTAAAATAAATATTTTAGGAATTTATTGCTGTTTGTAATTTGTACCCATTCTCATCCTGGACGAATCTGTATAAAAAAAAGCAAACACACTATCATTCACCACCCAACCTGTGGACCCGTCATAGTTGAAAGATATTGTTCCAGCAGCCATGTGTTAGTCAGGTTATTGACATGTTACCAAATGGTTACAATTCTGACCACCCGGGAAAATCTTGTGATGCATAAGTTCTGGTGTGTGGCTGCAGTCTGTATCCGTGTACACTGATCTTGAATCATAACCCGAATAATAACCAGCAAAAATGCTGGGCAGGTACCTACAGTTCTAAACTTAATCTCGTTCGGAAACCAAAGCTCAATTCACACTGAAAGAGCAGTGACGGCGTGGTCCCTCGCGGTGTCGTGTCGTGTAGCGTACAGGAGGTGGGGCCACGCGGTGAGAAAATACGCGTCCTCGCACGCCATCGTGCCTAATTGAGCTTAAATTCTGAGCACAAATTCCTTCACCGCTACTACCCGCTGGCTAGAGTTCCCCAATACCTAGAGGTGGTCTCTGCGCAGTCAATGGCGCATTGTTCCGCGACAACAAAAAAAATTAGGAGAACTATAAAAGATTAAATAATACGACAAAATAAGAACGGATTTAATTTATTACCAGATAAACGCAAGACATGTTTAAAATTTGCTAATTATAATATCGTATTTATTAAACAAAATGGAACAGAATGTGATTTTAAGAAATAAGATTTTGGCACCACAACAGCAAAATATTATAAGCAGCTAAACATTAAAGTAGCATTACCATAACAAGGTAAGTATGTTTAATTTTTTACATATTTTGTTTTATTGCTTGACTTTATTTCATGTCGCTTATTTTTATCTATAGGCTATCCTGTTTTTAGCCAAATATAACTTATCTTTGTCTCATAATTGGCGCTTGATTAAAATTACATACAACGATTCATAATTATGTAGGTAGATATGGAACATTATAAAAATAGCTGATCGCTTTGGACAATTCGTCAATATAATAATGATTGACTGATTTCTGTTAAAAGTTTGTAGAGATTCTTATTCTCATTGAGTCAGGGACTCAGCGCTATTACTACAAATTATAAAAAAAGTCCCCCGCCCCGTCTGTTTGTCTCTCCGCGATAAACTCCAAAACTACTGCACCATTTTTCAAGCGGTTTTCACCACATGATTCTCCAGAAAGGTTTTGTAATTTTTAAGTTTTTGTAATTATTTCTGTGTACATTTACGATATTTGAAGATGTTCGGTAAAAATTAAGCCGACGAGACGAGAGTGAACTCGCGGGAAAAACAGCTAATAAACAATAAAGTAATTGGTTATTTATTGGGCAGGTGGTAATTTAAACTATCATAGTACGTATTGTAACTACTTTCTATGTAACAAAATTTTAATTCCCTCAAAATCAACAGCTGGTTTTTGGGAAGACTTGTAACTTCTGTGTAATACTTTAGTAGAAACCCTCAAAACTGTTACGGGTGGCGCTGCCTAACCAATGAGCTAAGATCTACTTACATTAAACCTTCGTACATAAACTTTTACCCCAACCTCACACATTGCAACAACAATACCACATCATTTGAACAGGAGATTGTTTTTAAGCGAGTGGCGGGTACAGCTTACGTCCGTTGTACATACATACGGTTGGATTGTGCAATATGTATGTACCTACTTCGTCTTACATATCGCTTGAATAATCATGAGACACGTCCATTAATTTGGATGTCAAGTGGGTACGATATGTGGAGCGGCAAGATGCGGACGAAACCCGCACAAGCCACGTCGGTCTCAGGTATACTTTCCAATTTACCTTACACAATAGGTACAACTTAGTGCCTACAACTATTACAATTCAGTTTTTAACCCCCGACGAAAAAAGAGGGGTGTTATAAGTTTGACGTGTCTGTCTGTCTGTCTGTCTGTCTGTCAGTCTGTCTGTGGCATCATAACTCCCGAACGGATGCAGTGATTTCAATTTAGTTTTTTTTGTATTAAAGGTTACTTACGGGCGAGTGTTCTTAGACATGTTTGATCAAAATCGGTTAAGCCGTTGAAAAGTTGTGGGGGTAAAAGTGGGGAGATGAATCGAATGTCGGCAAATATCGAGTATATTGATATCGAGTATATTATTGATGGGGTCTCAAATAGCTTTGTATATTAAAATACCAACTTGTACCGACCGACCTACCTACCTATAAAAAGAATGAAATAAAAATTAAATTAAAAATTTAAAAAACCCCCGACACAAAAACTTAATTTCCCTTTAAAAAGTAA
>NWSH02000323.1:11182829-11203855 GCA_002382865.2 Heliothis virescens | reverse complement strand
ACAGGTATTAAAATCCTTTGCCATGACATGCCGTGCCGTGCCGGCAGTGGGCGCCGGCCCTTACTATTTCCGTATCTAGTAAAATTGATCGTTTTGAAGTTTGTTTGTAGGGGGTAGTCTCTGGAAGTAATGAACCATTTTTTTTTTCAGCGGTAGAAAGCTACATTATTCGTGAGTGCTATTGANAAATCCTTTGCCATGACATGCCGTGCCGTGCCGGCAGTGGGCGCCGGCCCTTACTATTTCCGTATCTAGTAAAATTGATCGTTTTGAAGTTTGTTTGTAGGGGGTAGTCTCTGGAAGTAATGAACCATTTTTTTTTTCAGCGGTAGAAAGCTACATTATTCGTGAGTGCTATTGACTATATTTTATCCGGGTATGGGCAGTATTTCCCACGGGACGCGAGTGAAACCGCGGGAAAACGGCTAGTATATTATATATGTTTTTTACTGCCCGCTTAAATGAACAAGACCAAAACTTAACAGAGTGCGGATGCCACTGTGGCGCCGCGCTGCACCGAAAATGTCCTGTTGGCTCGCCAACCGATGAATTTGATTGGTTGTCGGGCCCCATACGGTGACTTCCACCGTGTAACTGGATCAACGACACAGACTTGGTCAAGTATGAAACAGAACTAATAAAACTAACTTTCAATATTCAATCTTTATTTACAATAATTGGATAAAAACTTGTAAGTAGCCTATTTAAATGTGGTTAATTATTAGATTAATGTAAAATAAAGACGACCAAGTTTGCATTGTAGATTTATCTATAAAATATACATGATATAGCAATCCCCTTTTCTTTGTACCATAATATCCAAGGCACATTAAAGATGGTACTGATAATTCATTTATGTAAACTCTTTTTCTAAAGTATTATTTTTAACAAAAAATGTGCTTGCAGAGTATAAACATTGCTACTGTGTGGTTGACAAATCGGTCATTATTCCTGTCACTCATACACATAATTAAATCTAGTTTTATAAATAAAATGCATTTAAAAGCAATCGTGATGTAGGTATGTACTTACATAATAAATATTAAAAAATTTGATCATTGCATAATTTCACTAATTCAACAGATAACAAAGAATTCTTAATAGATAGAAACGCAAATAATTTTAAAAACATTATGGGCCAGTTTCACAGGTTCCAGATAAAGTTCTAAATAGCTACCTCACAGATAACTTAGAAATGTTTTCTGAAACCTAGAACTCTATCTAGAATCTGTGAAACCTGTGGCCTTGAATCCTATATTTAATGGATAATGCAAGTACACATCAATATTGATTGATTTTGGAATATATACTTGTAAGTCAACAAAATACAATTAACAAACTTGGGTTATAATGATCAATCTATAAACATATAAATGAATCTATCTTGTGCATTTTCTTTCACCCGATATATCAGGAAGTCAGTATTATGGTGAAACGCACACTTGCGCGAGCTTAATCGGTCGAATCTGGAAGAATCAAACTAATGGCAGACGAATTCGGACGTCATCAGATTCGAACGGCTAACGGTTATGTTATATAGGAAATATAAACGATTCCTAGGCGCGCGCGGCTCGATAAGTGGTTACTTAAAATTCGATACGTTCACCGGATCGTCAATCTATTTTGATAGGTGTGCGTTCACCATAATGTTGCATATTTGAAGGTTTAGATTATTTTAGTAGCAAAAAACTGCGGGATCGCGAGACGCTGATCGTTCGTATGCAGACCGTTTACGCGTGTAAACAATAATATTCGCATAATAAATTAAAAATAGTAAATTCTCCATGACATAAGACACTATTACTAGGAGACCCAAGTGCTCAACTGGGCACCAGAACTACAGGTACTTGTTGTGTGCCTCCAGTGAGAGTTTCTACAGCATTACTTAATATTCATACGATCTTATGGTTCAGGAGTTACTAACTCGCTGTCCGATATCCCCAATTTGTACAACTAACACACTTTTACCTAAAATACACTTAAACTTATTAAAAAAATATTCAAAAGCAGCATTATTGTTAAATTAAAATATACACTCTATTGTTGAACCATCTAGAAAAAAGCATTTCAACTCACAAGTGTGCAGCACCAGACAATTTATATAAATATTTCACTATTATAAATAACAATCAATATTGAATGCTTCCTCCCAGTGAGAGAAGTTACATATTTGGATATTAAAAAATATTATTGTACACAAAGATTTATTATGAAGAATACTTCTGTTTGATTTGAGTGTCAACTTATTAACTAAAAATAAAATTATAAACTACACATTACAACAACAACAAAACTAAAACAATACAATTACAAAGAGCATCTCATAAGATTGATCTACTTGTTATTCTTGACACCATTTTTGAGTTTTTTGTATTCATTGAATAGGTCTTGCACGTCTTTCAGGGACCGCTCGATTTGTTTCACGAAGTTTGAAGAGCTCTGTAATATAATGTTCAGAATCAATTGCATCATCCAGCTAGGAATTCCCGCATCTTTATGAAACACTAAACATGACTGGCAAAATAAGGCACCTTTGCCTAGGCCTTGGCGACAGATGCCGTGAATTAATTTTACTAGGGGATGATAAGTCAAAGGCTCAGGATAAAATCTTACCGTAATTGGGCAACTCTTCTTGCTGGAAACGTGGAAAAACAAGAGGTCTTCTCCGACGATAATGTAGGAGACACCGTAGCCATCATCAGCCACTGGGCCGAAGCCGCCGCCGGCACTCACGCACTTCGGATGTTTCTTTAGATCCAACATTGAGGTTTGACCTGAGAATGGAGGAGGCAACAGCGATCAGATCATTTACGTACAACAGCTAAATCTTCCTACAGTCGGATAAAAGTAACCTATGTTGTATCTGTTGTATACCTAAACTATACATATTTGTTCACAAACAACGATATAATTGCAGACAAAGAGAGGGTTTATGGACACGCAGTTCCCAAAGCGTGAGTGAATCTGTGAAAAAAAGGGAGTAATGTATAAAGGTAGGAGGGAATTCAATACTGACCGTGAGGGGTCTGGCTAGTGGACAGTCTCCAAGGCTCGTTGAACACCTCCTGAAGGAAGGGCGACTCTAGTTCGAGGTATTTGGAGACGACGTATAAACAGAAGAGGTGACGGTCAATGCCCCTCCCGGCCATGGCGTCCTGGTACCCCAACTGGTGACGGTGACTGGCTTTCACGAACAAATCCATTCGCTCTTGAATCTGGATAACATATAAATATGTTAAATATCACGAATGCCTACGAATGTTCAGCGGTGGATGGCACGAATAGTTATGATCATGCACAGTTCACTTTATAAGTAGCTAATAAAGATGTACTGAAAAAATTACATTAATTAATACTTCTAGCGCAATTGGGACAATGTACATACAATGGGCGCTTAAAATTATTCTATTGTGCGTCTTATGTAATTGTTCTTATCCATGAACTCATTCTTTGGGGACGGCATAGCCTAATGTAATAAGTATAGTATAGGTAAATGTAAACGAAACACTGTATAACAAGGTAACATTGTATCAATCGACCTATTTGTGGTCTAAGTTCAACGAAACCTTGAACTAGACACCTTTGTAACTTATTGAATTTACAACGATTTGTCTACAGTCAGTATACTTGTTAAAAAAAATAAAATAATTGAAACCTTTTAGAAGTATCTTGAAACAGGGTTTGGATATTGAGTTTTATCGGTATTTCATAAGGAAATATCGTCGTCATTTTCTTTTATCCAACATTGCCGTATAGAAGTTTACTTGTTTAGACCATTTACAGAAATAAACTTAATTTTTGTAACGTACCGTGGCATTTGGGTCTTCCATAGACTTGACCCACGCTGAGCTTTCGTTGGTGCAAGATCTGACAGTTTCAGTGCGGCCTTCGCGGAACAAACGGGTCATGGATGCTTCGTAAGTCAGGCAGAACCGACCCGCGTCGCGGTAGTACGACAGCTGGAGAATCAACTGGATGAAAGCGTCGGGAGAAATCCGACAACTCTTCATGAAACCTGACGAAAAGAACAAATATTGCCAAATTATTGTTGAACTGAATGTTCTATATTGTTTCCCCCGCGTCCCGAGGGGAATTAATCCCGCACCCTTTCTTACTTTGACGTTTACAATATTAATGTATTGTACTTTTTTAAGAGCTGGCCTTGACTATTTATGAGTGATTGTTGAACGCTATAAGATCGAAATTAACTTTTGACGTGAAAGTTACAAACCTTTTCCATATTTGGTGTACATCAATATTCTGAGGTCAACATCATTCATTAACTTTTGGGCGATACTATATGACACGTCAATGGCCTTCAGAAGGTCTTCGTGTCCGAGGTCCCATTGTAAACGTATAGGTGCCGGGGGCGCTATGTCAACCGTACCCATTGTGTTCCCGTCAGAGCCGTATCCCACTTCCAATTCGCACCAGATCACGTATTCCCAAAGATGGCCCATAACAGGTGCGTCGGCCCTAAAAAAATATTTGTGTTAGAACACAATTTCACAGGTTATTAAATTCCAAATGTCCATTTCATTTTTACTCACCATGTGTGTTCCGAGTTAAAGCCAACCTGCGAAAAATAATAGTATTGAATTAATTAAATATAATGTTGCTTGGTTTCTGAAAACTACTGTTAATGTGAAGCTTTTAAAACCTCAACTGCTTCTTTTAAATAATTAAGAAAAAGTACTTTCCTTCAACATAACGAATGTATTCTAAATGCATTAAATATTATTGAAGGTAATGCTATGCCTAGCCCACGTTTTGTATGTATTGTTGTAAGCGCAAATTGTCATTTACATACACGTAAACAGTCATTTAAATTATATTAAATAAGTGAAGTTGAATCATTGCTACATTTTCTTGTTTGTATTATATTTCTATCTATATTATTATTCAATTTATCTTTTATATTGTTAAAAAAAGTAATTTAAAAATTTCCAACTTGACAAAATTAAACAGGTGATACTTACAAACCCATTTTTGCTGAAGCATAAATTGAATGATTTGTCAAACCAACGGTCGTGCGCTTTGCCATGCAGTAGAACTCGACCGAACTCGTCCAATTTCGAAAGATCCTTTTCGTCGTATCCGTATTCAAAGTCGTCTACAATATAAGAATGTAATCTTTTAGATCCTGATCAAAGTACAGAAACATCCTGTTTAATATTTAGGTGTCCAAAAGATAGTTCGAAGACAAAACAATCTTCCAGATAATAGCGATATGACGTCAATCCTACAATGGCTACTCGTGGTATTATCGGGCCTACATGTCTGGTTGCGATTGCAAATTTAATACAATTGCCGCTGTACGAGACAGCTTTTTATAGATTACTAGGGAGATTGTGACTAAGTGTGGTTCGATGTCCATCGATGTCCTATATTGTGAGATACGATAGCTAAGTGTAAAAGGTATGTATCTAGGCTTATACCTACTGGATTCACTGTTACAGTGAACTTTACAAAATATTATAATTTGACTATAATATGTACAATTTGATAGTAATATCGGGGTCAATGAGATCCACAATCTGCAATGAAGGTCATCCTGTTATCTTGTAGGTATGGATGTCGGAATTGATTTACAGTTCCGCGTTTACAGTTCAGTGTGAGTCAAAAATATAAGCAGTAGCGTAGGGTACTCTTATATGTATTTTCAGGTAAGTACGCTGAAATAAAACTTGTATGTTTCATGACGGGGTGGTAAAAGCCATTCTGCGTCCCAAGAACATTGACGGTAAGAGTTGATATTGTATTTTGTCTGGCAGTGGAAATGTGACTAAGTATGTTGGACGTCACTAATTTAGGATTATAAAACATTTTAAGGTAATACGAGACTTGTAAAAACAATTGTTACGATAACATTCTGAAAACTGTCAGTAATGAGAAAAGTATTTATATTCAATGGCAGCCCGCTGTTGTTAAGCCAGCAACAAGGACTTTAGATACTAATTTGCGTGGCACGGGTAAACGACGTAGATACTAAGACAGACTATTTTAACAAGCTATAAAACTTATGACCTTTCAGTATCATACTTAGACCATAGTTTGTATAATCATAACATCTCTACTATTACATAGTATATTGCAATCGTTAGTGGGTTCAGTTCTCTATGCTACTAGGCATATCAGATCGATCATTACCTAAGCTATGAAGAAGACGATCTTTAGTGGACACACGATGTCTTTGGGCAAAGTGCGGACTCTAGAAAGCACCTGTATAACTCTTTGCAACTATCCCATAATCATGTTCATCAGGTCATACTACACCCTTAACTTTTTAAGTCATTGATCGCCCTCGGTCACAGACACATAGAAAATCTATTGTTTGTCGGGCCCTTGGCGTTCAACGTGTTAAAAGCAAGGGATGGTCAATATATAATCCTTCTAGCAGTGTCTGAAAATTAACGGAGTGATGTCTTACCAAGGCATACGTTGAAGGCAGCGCGTTCGATACAATGCAGGGATGTACGGTTGTGTCCTCGGTTAAACATAGTCTGGCGTATGTGAGCCCAGTGGGAGCGCTCGCCTGCTGTTAACGCAGCCACGCGTTCCTCTCCCATCACGGGTTCTGACTTGTCGTCAAGAATTTGTTGAATTTGTCTGAAAGAATAATGGTCATTACTTTCAAACTAAGCATACTTGCAACAGGTATTCAGTAACTAGGGTGTTTGGTACCACTTACTTACTTCCAAACAAAACAGATTTGTTCAATCAAGTCAAATCATTCCTACGTGCTTCAGCAAGTCTTTGAATTTAAAACAATTTGTTCATTAATTTCAGTCCGGACAGCAATTTTCAACAATTCTACTTGTATAATTGTTTTGTATTTGTGAATCTATTATAATACTTAACTCATTATCTCAGTACCTACAGTGTCAAATAATTAAAAAAATGAGATTGGGGACGCCCGATTACTTAACTGACTCCCGTTGTTTTAACTTTTTTACGCAACGGATGTTAATACATTTTTAATCAGCAGAGCGTCACAAAACGTTGGTTCTCTGCTGGAACCTGGATACAAACTTGTACGTAAATAGAGAAAGAGAAATTCCTTCCCAGTATTATTTACTCAGTATCGTCGTGTTTTAACTTAATAAGTTTACATATATTATGCATATAGGTTGGAAAACAGCAGCATTGCACCGCGACCTCAATTAGCTTGATTGGTAAGCAGTTGATGCTTAACACTATTTATTAGTCGTATTCCACTGACGCAAAGGAAATTGCATTTTGTAGGTTTGAGCGATTTGGTTTAAGACGAAGGAAATTAAAATGTAAAATAATATTCTAGTTTAACTGATCAAAAATCATACATAAACACATATAATAATATTATAAAAGCAAATCCATTGTCAGCGCGTATTATCCCGAAAACGTTCAAACAGCTCATATTATTCGAACAAGTAAAATAAGGCCCCAAAAGAGTGCCCAAACAGTAACAAACATTGGTGTACAATATTTAGTAAGTTAGTTTAGTCAGCAGTTTCACCAGCGACAAATTAGCCTTTACCGATTTATGGGCTATCTAACACCGAAATAGTTTTAAATCTGTCGAGTTATTCCTGACATTAGTACGTTGAAGCAAACAAACTCTTCAGCTTGTCTAATTAAATTTAGTTCACATGAATAAAATGTAACTTACACTTGAATTTCGCAAGGTTTCAGGAGTCGGCCCCTCGAGTACACGAGCACTTTGAAGTATCTGCCCTTATGATAGACGGTGATGTGCGACGAGTCCTGGTAGTGAACGATCTTGTCGCGTTCGATTCCTGGCACGCGCACTGTGTTGAACAGTCTCTCGTATTGCCACGAGCACAGAGGCACCATGTTTTGTAGCATGATCTACAAGGCAATACATTCCTTATTATCTTATTTATATACTACGTCGTAATAGGTGTGTCAGTGATATTATATTTAAGAGGTGTTCGCTTAGAGGAAACTACTTCCCGCATATAATCTCTTACAGCTTCTACTTCAACATCTTCGAGTTGTTCCTCGCAGTCCCATTAGTTTTAGTATTACGGAATGGAGATGAATTGGAGATTTTTAGCACTGTTTGAACGTCGCATCATGACTACAATATGACGCGGGAATAACCTAGTCAAACCATACTCAGTGAAAATATGAAGAGTTTACGAACCGGTTCAAGTTCTTGCCTATCAATGAGTCTCCTGAATTTAAGGCACAAGTGTATGATGACGCCAGCACGGGCAGCCTGTATGTTGGTAGGTCTCAGTAAAATCGCGTCGGTCCCATAGAAGTTCGAGTTGACCATCAGAGGTGAACGACCGCGTAGGTACACGTACTCTTCCCACCAATCGGACACGTAGTTGCTGGACCACCTAAGAGATGAAAATACCATGAAATACCTTTACGGACCGTAAGCTAAAAAGTATAGTTTTTGACTCCACTGCCTATACTGTCAAAGTACGTATTAGGGGAATTCGATGGTCTTAATTAACTTAGTTAACCGGAAAGGTGTAACAGAAATGAAGAACAGTTACCATGATTTTAGAACAAGGTATCTCTGTAGTTTCACAGCAATGGTTTCTTCGAATTCCTTAGCTAATCCTTCTACTCTCTTATAATTTTCGTCGTCCAATAGGGGACGAACACTAGTCAGGTACTGGAACAAAACGCAGGTTTATTGTGGTGTCTTACTTACTAAGATTCGTTTTGTTATAATAGAAATATACGTATATGGGGCGAAAACAATAACATCAATACAGAACTATGATGAAGACCATAGTGGTTATTGGAAGCCAACAGAACAGAAGCAATACCAATCATATTTATTTATTTGCTGTTTGAGTTGCTGAACAAAACATAATTTAATTTTAATATAATTAAAATGCATTGAAAAAGGTTTCTATAAGTGTTATTGTAACGAGAAGCAATGTTACTAGCAAGATTGATTACAATGGACTGTTTTATCTTTTGACATAGATATTTATTCAACGATAACGTTCGATATTTTGTGTCTGTAAATAAGTTGATTGTTGTCACACGGCTGTCTGGAAGTTTACTCACCCGTCTCATAGTGTCTTTGACAGCAGGAAGCGGGAGTCTTGGCAGCGATCCTTGAAAGCTGTACAACTTGGGTTTGTTCCACCCGGATAATACTTTAACAACACTTATCCACAACATCGTCTTTAGAGATATCTTCGATCCTGGAGCACGGGATTCGTACATCCATCCCTAAAAATCATTACATATTTATACAATATTCTGACTTGGTCTTGTATTAAGAATGGTTCATTTGCGTAAATGTTTACCTTGTACATTAATAGCAGTTTGAGAAGGTATCTCATGAGAAATATCACACTAAGCCACATGGTGAGAGCGGCCAATAAACAAGCGATGACCTGCCACATCGTGGAGTTGCTGAACAAAACATAATTTAATTTTAAAATAAATAAAATGCTATGGCGGATGTAGTGTGCGACTACCGGGACAATGTCCTCGCTACTGGTTGCGAATGTGCTGGGTCATAGGTGCCATCATGATCTTTGGGAGCGGTAACGCTAGACCAACGACTGGGGAGTTTACTTGCTAGTCCTAGATGCACAATTTGCACAAAATATCTGTTCGGAGGCACAATGTCTAAAAAGAGAATTTGAAAATTCCTGATGACTTTATTTGGCTTTACACGCTATGCTTTCGCGCAAATATGATATTAGTGTGGGGTGGTCCATTTATGAAGGAATGTTACAAGCTGGGTTTTATCTCCCAAGAGAGATTGCAAAATTTCAATGTTTGCCATTCGCAAATATAAATAGTACAGACGACAGCAGGGCAATCTACCCGAATCTGTCAAANTCTTATTTATATACTACGTCGTAATAGGTGTGTCAGTGATATTATATTTAAGAGGTGTTCGCTTAGAGGAAACTACTTCCCGCATATAATCTCTTACAGCTTCTACTTCAACATCTTCGAGTTGTTCCTCGCAGTCCCATTAGTTTTAGTATTACGGAATGGAGATGAATTGGAGATTTTTAGCACTGTTTGAACGTCGCATCATGACTACAATATGACGCGGGAATAACCTAGTCAAACCATACTCAGTGAAAATATGAAGAGTTTACGAACCGGTTCAAGTTCTTGCCTATCAATGAGTCTCCTGAATTTAAGGCACAAGTGTATGATGACGCCAGCACGGGCAGCCTGTATGTTGGTAGGTCTCAGTAAAATCGCGTCGGTCCCATAGAAGTTCGAGTTGACCATCAGAGGTGAACGACCGCGTAGGTACACGTACTCTTCCCACCAATCGGACACGTAGTTGCTGGACCACCTAAGAGATGAAAATACCATGAAATACCTTTACGGACCGTAAGCTAAAAAGTATAGTTTTTGACTCCACTGCCTATACTGTCAAAGTACGTATTAGGGGAATTCGATGGTCTTAATTAACTTAGTTAACCGGAAAGGTGTAACAGAAATGAAGAACAGTTACCATGATTTTAGAACAAGGTATCTCTGTAGTTTCACAGCAATGGTTTCTTCGAATTCCTTAGCTAATCCTTCTACTCTCTTATAATTTTCGTCGTCCAATAGGGGACGAACACTAGTCAGGTACTGGAACAAAACGCAGGTTTATTGTGGTGTCTTACTTACTAAGATTCGTTTTGTTATAATAGAAATATACGTATATGGGGCGAAAACAATAACATCAATACAGAACTATGATGAAGACCATAGTGGTTATTGGAAGCCAACAGAACAGAAGCAATACCAATCATATTTATTTATTTGCTGTTTGAGTTGCTGAACAAAACATAATTTAATTTTAATATAATTAAAATGCATTGAAAAAGGTTTCTATAAGTGTTATTGTAACGAGAAGCAATGTTACTAGCAAGATTGATTACAATGGACTGTTTTATCTTTTGACATAGATATTTATTCAACGATAACGTTCGATATTTTGTGTCTGTAAATAAGTTGATTGTTGTCACACGGCTGTCTGGAAGTTTACTCACCCGTCTCATAGTGTCTTTGACAGCAGGAAGCGGGAGTCTTGGCAGCGATCCTTGAAAGCTGTACAACTTGGGTTTGTTCCACCCGGATAATACTTTAACAACACTTATCCACAACATCGTCTTTAGAGATATCTTCGATCCTGGAGCACGGGATTCGTACATCCATCCCTAAAAATCATTACATATTTATACAATATTCTGACTTGGTCTTGTATTAAGAATGGTTCATTTGCGTAAATGTTTACCTTGTACATTAATAGCAGTTTGAGAAGGTATCTCATGAGAAATATCACACTAAGCCACATGGTGAGAGCGGCCAATAAACAAGCGATGACCTGCCACATCGTGGAGTTGCTGAACAAAACATAATTTAATTTTAAAATAAATAAAATGCTATGGCGGATGTAGTGTGCGACTACCGGGACAATGTCCTCGCTACTGGTTGCGAATGTGCTGGGTCATAGGTGCCATCATGATCTTTGGGAGCGGTAACGCTAGACCAACGACTGGGGAGTTTACTTGCTAGTCCTAGATGCACAATTTGCACAAAATATCTGTTCGGAGGCACAATGTCTAAAAAGAGAATTTGAAAATTCCTGATGACTTTATTTGGCTTTACACGCTATGCTTTCGCGCAAATATGATATTAGTGTGGGGTGGTCCATTTATGAAGGAATGTTACAAGCTGGGTTTTATCTCCCAAGAGAGATTGCAAAATTTCAATGTTTGCCATTCGCAAATATAAATAGTACAGACGACAGCAGGGCAATCTACCCGAATCTGTCAAACTTTCCCAATCGAACATTAACCTTCCACTATTGTGATAAGGTTGAAAATCTATTGCAGAAATTTCACAGATTGTGGTAACTTGATGTGTTGTCGTCTGTACATAAATAGAATTATCTAATCAAACTAAAATAGTAGATATTATAATTTTTGCATATAAATTGTAACGTAAATTAAGGTATTAATTCGACCACGATAGTTACGTAATTATATTATTTACTAGACTATAGATCGCATCGATTGAAAAGTAGTATCTGATAATATTCGATAAGCCGATATTGTTTCTATTGTCATTGATTTGTCGTGGCTGGTGTGTTTAGCACAAATAAACTTTGTCTTCTATTAATAAAACATGGAAGAGGTGGTCGAAGAAAGTCGTACAGTACGCTGTCAAATAATCACTCAATATTTTAACTAAATATAGAATAAATTAAAATAGTAAAAATATTTAATTAAGGCATAATGTAAACTATCCTTGTGTCTAGTTATTAATTTATTGCGTGTGTAATCTCGGAAACTGATTGAAGGATTTGATAAAATTGCGCTCTGTACCTAATTTTGAATTAAAATTATCATTTTCTGTATTTACTACAAGCTTCTAATAGATAGGCACAGGGTCACCAAAGAAAGCAAGCTGAAACTAAAGTTCAGCAACTTATTCGCCTTAAGCTTAACACTAGGGCCGGTTCTAAGACGATACTGGAGTGCATCATTCGAGCCTAGACTTGAAATGAGGTAAAATGCATTTTAATGCTTGATCATGTCTTATATTAAATTCTGTACGAGTGTTAAACTTACCTAGGTAATACAGTAAGCGCTTTTTGTACTAATCCAAACGGTATGCTAAATCCGGCAAAATGCGCCGCGACCAGCAATGTCCACAGCACGTACAGGGACTGCAAGTGGCCCGGGTACACGCCATTATGGACGCTGTTCTGTGAAACATAACAATTAATTTCATTTATCTGTTTATTATACCTATATATTATAGCATTTTTATTTATGTCATTCTTATTTCTAACTTGACGTTTTGCAATTATTCATTTTTGGGCATTTTTTAAAATGCAATTTAATTTAAGACTTTTTAGAAACTTAAACAAACTGTCTGTCCATCCTTTGTTTTTATAGACCAGTCCTGAAGAATTTTTTTGGAGTTGTTGAGTTAAATAGGTAGGTAAGTACCAAAAGAAACCAACTGTATAATAATGTAAATAAAAGCCCAAAATTTATTCGATAATCATTATCATAATTTGCACCCTTAAACACTGCAGTATCTATTTCTAATTTATCTTTTAAAAATACACAACATACTGCAATCAACTCACATAATATCTATTTATAATCACTGATTGTAGACTTTAACAATGGCCTTTAAAATATTTACAATTAACGTAATGATTACATAATGATTAGATTTAGCTACCGTCTAGTACAGAGGAAAATTTAATTGAATTTACATAGTAAAATATATTCATATAACGCAGAAATGGTCGGGCTGACAAGAAAAGCAATATACAAATAGCTGCAAATGTATATAAATAGCTACTAATCTGTATATAAATAATATTTAACAAACACCAACTAGCTATATTGTATAGATATTTGACTATATTGCAAACATTAGTTGACCTCTGCTAGACCTATGGGTATGGTATATGTACATAGTCAAACATTTGACACACTCTATAATATATGTATGTACTACTTACTCTGAAGCGTGCTAGGCGTTTCTTCCATGAACGTATTCCTGACTCCCAGACCAGGTAGAGAACCTCACGGTCAAAGTTTACGTCCCATCCATCGTGAGTGATTGCGAAGGAAAATGCAACGGCTGAGTGCGCTTCTGCCATCTTGCACTACCAACCTGAAACAACATATGTATTTAGTGTTTGTTTAATCCGTAACCAATATCGACACAGCAATTGTCAAAATTAGGTAAATCTTGCAAGTTTTAATTGATCCAACTTAAGATGCTAGTTGGACGCTCAAAGTATTGTGATTTCCTTTATGAATATTTACTTTTAAGAAAATATTTAATATGTTTGTTTTGTAACCATATTAAAGATTAATAGTATAGCGCATAGCTGCTTAATATTTATATGTTTAGTGTATGTCTTTCATAAAGTATAAAAAATCTCATAGCACAGAATTACACTACTCAAATCGACTCATATAAATTACTACATTTCTTCTCTGCATACTGGGAGAACTATGACCCTCACCTGGAGAAAGATCTCCATGTCTAGCGTACCATTTATCTCAATTCCAAATTTCGTTTGTAAAAAATAAATAAACCCTCACAAAAAAAAAAAACTTTATATAATTTCTTAGGTTAGGATAACACATTGAAATATCTAACAGGTCATGCCATAGAAAAGTAATCATAATTAAAAACATTTTTATGGCATGATCCGTCAGATAGCTATCTAGAAGTTTATCTGGAACCAGTGAAACCGACCGTAAAAATTATGAGCACAGCTGTTCCTTTTATTAACTTTATACATTCATCCTTTTAAATAAAACCAGTTATAACAACAATATGTTTTTGTGTTCTTAAGCATTTCATCAGTCATAAAGCAGTTTCGCTTAGCTAGCATATAGTCAGGATAAAAGAAGCATAGGGTCTTATCATCATTAGCTTCTTATCGTCCGACTGCTGGGCGCAGGCCTCCTCTTATATAGAAGGATTGAGCGTTAATCAACACACTTGTTCAATTCGGGTTGGTGATTTCAGCCTTTATAGTCCAGGTTTCCTCAAGATGTTTTTCCTCACCTTTAATCAGGCATTGGTATCTAAGATATACTTATACTTAGAAAATACATATGATACAGTGTGAGTGTGTGGTTGGTGCTTTACTCAATAGACTGCCACAACTTAATAACAACCAGGTATATTAGATAATTTTGTTTTAATTAAAGCTTGAAGTAGGATAATGTTCCGGCAAGTCACCATGTTATACAAAGTCACAATGCTTTTGTTTGTTCTTTACCATTTACCAATTTAACATAAAACAGTGAACTGCTGATTCGCCTTTAAATGAATGTTTATAGATGTTTCTATAATAAGTAACAAATTCCTAAGTATTGTATTATTGTAAAAAGTCTTAATTAAAATTTTGTACCCACTATTTAAAAGTTTTCCAACATTTGAAAGAGGAATATTAAACTTCTGTGACATTTGACAAGTAATCATAGATTTTAAGTACTTATTTGACAAAATCATATTAATAACTTATTCTCATACCCACAAATATAGGAGGTAAAAAAAAGTTATTCCAGAATATTAGATAGAACTACAACGCACCACACGAGAGAAATCTTTACACACATTCGCAGCACATACGTAGGATATTAATACGCGTTCGCTTCGGCGCACGCACACACGCTCAGCAGGTGTCAAAGTCTAATCTGAGAAACGCGACGGTTTTACGTAAATTCGCAACAATCGCAGCACCACTAAATCTTCATTTTTTAAATATTACGCTACACTTAATTATAATATTACTAACGATTTACGCCATTTACTGTTATTAATGACTAAATAAAAATGGTTTAAGGTCAAGTCACATGCTGACAACGCATAATGTTAGGAGTTACAACAACGTAAACGTACTAATTATTTCCTAAACTGTTTACTGAAATTGATATTAAATCATTACAATAAAGTAGACTTGACACACTATTCGATTAAAATTTTAAAATTATTTGATAATAACTTCTTACCTTGAATATTTGAACAATTTACGAGCACCAATAAGTAGTACGCAGACAGGTAGTGGTACAGTTTAATAACCGTACCTTGCTAGTAAATTTATTTACACACCACCTTTTAACATTTTGCTAGATTTGTTTTTTTTTATTTAATTTAATATACTGTGTACAAATAATTAAACGAAACAAAGAAAAGTAATAATTAAAATATATTTACATTCGAAATAAATACTACAAACTTCAAATTCGGACAATACGTGCCATACGACCAAAGAGTAAGCATAGAACTGGACTGGAATGGTTCAAATTGCAAGCAAAGCAACTGGGTACGACACGTTCGAGTCGTCAAAACTAGTGTTGTGAAACGAACTGCGAAAACACAGTAAAGGAATTTTCCAGATCAAATAATTATTTTTATTTCAGTTATAATTTTGATCGCAGTTTTCTCAAAGAAAGTGACCAACTTACTACTTATCACACTAATATTAATATGTAAATGCGGAAGTTTGTATGTAAGGATGTTTGGTCTTCTTTCACGCATAAACCATCAAATGACTGGATGAAAATTAACAGTAATATAGTTTTTAAATAGCCTAATAATTGGATATGTTTTATAAAGAGTGATTTGTGTGTATATTATAATAACATGTAGGTTTATCTTTAATAATAAATTAGAACAGGAACATGAAAGAGCATGATTGATATTTCAAGGTAATTTTATGTTTGGAAAAAGTGTGTATTGTTAGTTATATCACTAAACTTTGTATCCGGTAGTGGAAAGTAGGTAGTTTCCTCGCGAAATGGATGAAGCCACTAGCGGAAACTATAATTATTTATTATATTATTTCATTTCAGTGATAAAAGAAAAATGTTTTTTTTTTCGTAGTCGTAATGTTACGTAGTTTCATTCTACACTTTTATGATTAAAATACTGTGTTTTTTTTGCGTAAATTGACTGTAAGATCGAAGACTAAGCAATATTTTTTAATGTAGTGTTGCGCAATTTCATTGATCGTCTAGCTAAGTTGATACCGAGAATCATTTTAATTGAACGAACTGGGAGTTAAACAAAGTCATCAAATATTAATTTGATGTATATTATTACCTCGAATTAAACCCCAATTTTATGTACAGACGACAGCACATCAAGTTACCACAATCTGTTNATACTTAGAAAATACATATGATACAGTGTGAGTGTGTGGTTGGTGCTTTACTCAATAGACTGCCACAACTTAATAACAACCAGGTATATTAGATAATTTTGTTTTAATTAAAGCTTGAAGTAGGATAATGTTCCGGCAAGTCACCATGTTATACAAAGTCACAATGCTTTTGTTTGTTCTTTACCATTTACCAATTTAACATAAAACAGTGAACTGCTGATTCGCCTTTAAATGAATGTTTATAGATGTTTCTATAATAAGTAACAAATTCCTAAGTATTGTATTATTGTAAAAAGTCTTAATTAAAATTTTGTACCCACTATTTAAAAGTTTTCCAACATTTGAAAGAGGAATATTAAACTTCTGTGACATTTGACAAGTAATCATAGATTTTAAGTACTTATTTGACAAAATCATATTAATAACTTATTCTCATACCCACAAATATAGGAGGTAAAAAAAAGTTATTCCAGAATATTAGATAGAACTACAACGCACCACACGAGAGAAATCTTTACACACATTCGCAGCACATACGTAGGATATTAATACGCGTTCGCTTCGGCGCACGCACACACGCTCAGCAGGTGTCAAAGTCTAATCTGAGAAACGCGACGGTTTTACGTAAATTCGCAACAATCGCAGCACCACTAAATCTTCATTTTTTAAATATTACGCTACACTTAATTATAATATTACTAACGATTTACGCCATTTACTGTTATTAATGACTAAATAAAAATGGTTTAAGGTCAAGTCACATGCTGACAACGCATAATGTTAGGAGTTACAACAACGTAAACGTACTAATTATTTCCTAAACTGTTTACTGAAATTGATATTAAATCATTACAATAAAGTAGACTTGACACACTATTCGATTAAAATTTTAAAATTATTTGATAATAACTTCTTACCTTGAATATTTGAACAATTTACGAGCACCAATAAGTAGTACGCAGACAGGTAGTGGTACAGTTTAATAACCGTACCTTGCTAGTAAATTTATTTACACACCACCTTTTAACATTTTGCTAGATTTGTTTTTTTTTATTTAATTTAATATACTGTGTACAAATAATTAAACGAAACAAAGAAAAGTAATAATTAAAATATATTTACATTCGAAATAAATACTACAAACTTCAAATTCGGACAATACGTGCCATACGACCAAAGAGTAAGCATAGAACTGGACTGGAATGGTTCAAATTGCAAGCAAAGCAACTGGGTACGACACGTTCGAGTCGTCAAAACTAGTGTTGTGAAACGAACTGCGAAAACACAGTAAAGGAATTTTCCAGATCAAATAATTATTTTTATTTCAGTTATAATTTTGATCGCAGTTTTCTCAAAGAAAGTGACCAACTTACTACTTATCACACTAATATTAATATGTAAATGCGGAAGTTTGTATGTAAGGATGTTTGGTCTTCTTTCACGCATAAACCATCAAATGACTGGATGAAAATTAACAGTAATATAGTTTTTAAATAGCCTAATAATTGGATATGTTTTATAAAGAGTGATTTGTGTGTATATTATAATAACATGTAGGTTTATCTTTAATAATAAATTAGAACAGGAACATGAAAGAGCATGATTGATATTTCAAGGTAATTTTATGTTTGGAAAAAGTGTGTATTGTTAGTTATATCACTAAACTTTGTATCCGGTAGTGGAAAGTAGGTAGTTTCCTCGCGAAATGGATGAAGCCACTAGCGGAAACTATAATTATTTATTATATTATTTCATTTCAGTGATAAAAGAAAAATGTTTTTTTTTTCGTAGTCGTAATGTTACGTAGTTTCATTCTACACTTTTATGATTAAAATACTGTGTTTTTTTTGCGTAAATTGACTGTAAGATCGAAGACTAAGCAATATTTTTTAATGTAGTGTTGCGCAATTTCATTGATCGTCTAGCTAAGTTGATACCGAGAATCATTTTAATTGAACGAACTGGGAGTTAAACAAAGTCATCAAATATTAATTTGATGTATATTATTACCTCGAATTAAACCCCAATTTTATGTACAGACGACAGCACATCAAGTTACCACAATCTGTTAAATTTCTTCAGTAGATTTTCAACCTTATCACAATAGCGGAAGGTTAATGTTCGGTTGGTAAAATTTGAAATATTCGGGTAGGTTGACCTGCTGTCGTCTGTACTCTCGTCACCGAATTTATATAAATTAATTAATTAATAATTCGAATAAATTATGTACCGACGACAGCAGGTCAACCTACCCGATTCTGTCAAATTTTATCAATCTAACGTTAACCTTCCACTTCCACATATGGTTGAAAATCTATTAATAAATGTAATTTGTCAGATTGTTGTAGCTTGATGTCCTGTCGTTTTAAATACTGTATAGATGCACTTTAGTAATTGAAAAGGATTTAATAATTTTATACAAGTTGTACCACTTCCCTCGCAGTAATTTATCGACATTTTAAAAAGGCAGCACTATAGTATTCTGTAATCTGTGGGAATACGTATGATCGTTAAAATTTATGAAAGACAATCTTAAATTAATAATTATGCGAATTATATTTTGTTTTTTATTTATTGTTAAAGTTCGAGCATTACTTATATAAAAACTCTTTGTTACCAGGTTACTTGTAAATAAACATTAAAAAAAAAAGAACAATAAAGAAGTAAGTATTGTGTCTTCAAAAAAGTTAATAATTACCACCTCTAGCTGTTCTGTATGGTTACAAATTACTTATTTTAAATATGAATGACTGATCCTAGAACTTTAACTCCCAATTTCCTTGGTGAACTTAATAAAACCACGACGTTGAATAAAATCTGACATCTGTTTACTGCTCACTGGCACTCTGTGGCATGCTTACGTCTGTGGCACTGTAGTTAGATTAGACTTTAGTCTCGTTTACTTGACGTTGTCAAACTCAAGTGATTGACGTGTGTGCGGCTGCGGGCCCGTGTTATTTGCAAATAGATTTGTTTATTACAGTGAACTTTTTAAATATAACAATTATTCAATCATGGTTATAATTTAATATTTGTATTTTGTACAGTTTAACATTAAATTTAAAAAAATGATGTTAAATATCCCCTTAAAACTTAAAGACAAAGTAACTATATTTTTTGTAATATTAATTATATTTGCGAGCATATACTTTTACTTGAATCATTTGCAACAAAACTACAACAGTGCCCAGTGGTCTGGCGAGCGCTGTTTATCCGAACTAACATCCATCAAATATCAATTAAATGGTAAAATTATGTTCAATTTATAAAAACACAGCATTACAAATACCAATACCAACCGGTCTTTAATTTAACTCTGATTTTTTTTTCATCATGCACAGAGTAATTTCCTATCATGACATTGATAAAGTGATTGAATGAGGATAAAGCCCTAACAAAAAATAGAAGAATACTAGTTTTTAGTATGGAGGATACTATAATCTTAAATAATTGTTTCATCTAAATATTACAGTGGTTACGGAGTATAAAAACCGGATCGACAAGCTGTTGACAGAGACACAGAAAGCTCACGATGCTGAGAAGGAGAGGTATAAAGATGTCATGGACAGCTGCATAGCCATGAAACAACAGACTGCCATATGTCAGGTAAAATCTATATCTATACTAATATTATAAAGCTGAAGAGTTTGTTTGTTTGAACGCACTAATCTCAGGAACTACTGGTCTGATTTGAAAAATACTTTCAGTGTTAGATAGCCCATTTATCGAGGAAGGCTATAGGCTACTTTTTTATCTGGGTGCGCCGAGTTGTTCCCATGGGACAGGGTGAAACCGCTGGCAGCAGCTAGTAGTTATACAGGGTTACTTGTAATTCGACGTATATCTGGAAGGAGGTAATAGAAGGGCCCAAGAGCAAGAAATTAAGCCACTCTTACCTCTGAACAAAGTTCAGTGGTTTCCGAGATATTGACAATTTTTGTTTTGTATGTGTCTTACTAATTTGCGCCCATAACCAAATCGTCCATGTATAAAATCGACGCTACCAAATCCAATACTGTTAGATTTTGTTCTATGTGGCAGAAAAGTGCGTAAACTTGAGAGGATTAGTCAGAAGGTTTTCAAATGGTGTAATAATGGCCAAAAAGGTCTAAGCTTGAATGTCGAACTTTGGGTAAATTTCCAAAAATTCAAAAAATGCCAATATCTCGGAAACCACTGAACTTTGCTCAGAGGTAAGAGTGGCTTAATTTGTTGCTCTTGGTCCCTTCTATCACCTCCTTCCGGATGTACGTCGAGTTACAAGTAACCCTGTATATTTTGTGCTATTTACCATAACTTTACCCTTTTCCTCAAATACACACATCAAAAGTGTCTAGGGATCAAGCATTTTTATGCGGATTTCTTGAGATTG
>NWSH02000323.1:11152949-11177136 GCA_002382865.2 Heliothis virescens | reverse complement strand
AGAAGGTTTTAGGTGCAGACGCCAGCACATCAACCTACCTCAATCTGTCATATTTCATCAATAGATTTTCAACCTTACCACAAAAGTGGAAGGATAATGTTCGATTGGTAAAATTTGATAGATTCGGGTAGTTTGACCTGCTGTCGTCTGTACCTAAATACAATAATAAAAAATAATTCCATTATAGCCCGTACTAATACTAATGTATAGGTAGGTATTTGTCTGGTATTTCTGTAAAAAGTCCTATCAAGATTAATTACCTTTATTTAAGTTCCTACTAAAATGGACTATAGTTATTATTACTCAACTCACTATATTATTTTACAATTATTATTAAACCAAAACAATAATTAAGTTACGTTAATGTTATAATTCTAACTATCGATATTCTTGCTGCATCTTAAGAACATCACTATCAAAGCGTTTTACCACAGATAACACAACTGCTCCCGTTCGGCACAAGGGAATTAAGATGACATTAGCACTCTATAGGTTACTAATGTATACTCTAAGGTGGTGCTACTTTCATTCATCTGAGTGGTGCTATGACATAAAATTTTGAAAGGATTGTCTGTCTGTCGGTGTTGTCAGGTATAAAAATTTCGCACTTCGATAGATTTAGGTCGAGTCACTGACCCGGTCCCAAAGAGATTTATGAGATAGGTATAGAGCGGCTATCAGAACAAATGTCAAAGAAAAACTGTAATCTCATTAGTCAGTGACGCCATCTAGTATGGAATAGCGAAAAATAAGGACTATTTCTTTTTTGATTGTAGTTTAGCTATTACCCGCTAGGGGGCCGCGTAGGGATGTTACCAACTATTTAGATACCAGGTGTCGACTATCGATAGATAGTAAAAGTTGCCAGTCATTGCTTCAAATTTTAACTGAATGAAAAAAATTGCAAGCAATAAAATGCAAGTTTCAATGTTAATCATATATTAAGATAAAAGTAAAGCCATTATTTTTGAACGAAATCCTTAATCACTTAAGAGAGCGAACAAAGTGCAATCATATTTATTTCTGTTAGTATAAAATGTTTTTATAAAATCTATATTGTACTTTGCAGGTAAACCTTTGCCGCCATTTTCATTAATAAGTCTCCGTTTAAAAAATTCAGTGGCTTTGCAGCCATCAAAAACACTTTTACTAGAAAAATATAACCCACCCATATCTTTTATTGTTATCAATTCATGAAACTCTAATTTTCTATCGGAGACTAAGCTTGATACACATATCTCACACTTGATTTTTTTACTCAGTATATATACGAGACACGTATCCAGAAATGTACCCTATAATTTGGAAAGCCCCTACAGATACAGATGATTCCCTTAAAATTTTGTTCAATTCGTCGCAATTTTTGCTAACTATCAGTCAGCAATCAGTTTCGAATTCTTTCTGTAGAACCTCGTCCAACTGAAAGTTTTCACTATCGACTTCCCTTATCAAGCATTGCTGTTTACTGTTTCTATCGAAGAACAGCCAGTCAGTTTGCTGAAGTTGTCCATTGGAGCACAGTTGGCCGAAAATGAATCTCGCAATTCTAAATTGGCTTAGATCTTTTTATAACCCGCTTTAAATTGTGTTACATTGGGGTTGTTATTATAACCCCCATGTCTTCTTATGGAACCAAAAAACAACTCTAGGTGGTCTTGACTGAGCCTATATGATGACAAATATTGAATTTCACGACTTATTACTATATTTTCGAACAGAGCTTCAAGACTTTGAATATTAATTAAAAATCCTAAAAAGCGTTTTATTAATTGTATCAACCAATCGTTTTTTTACGACGCTTTAATTCAACTCTTATTTTTATATATTGTTTAAGAGATAATGTGTAAATTTTAGCTACTTTAAAAAAACATAAAATGGTAAACTTAAAAAACTTAAAACATAGAAACATCCTCGAATGTTCCTGTTGTGAGTAAGTAGCTCATTACAAAGCAATAAGGCTTTAGCCACACTTCTACTTAATAATTGGGTCGCTAATCGAACTTTCATAATCTGATTTCGGAAATAGATATGCTTACTTGTTAATTTGTTAGCGAAATGTAGTTCTTCATTAGTTTGCAACTTATGTTAAGACACCATCAAAGACCATTTTATTTTATCATTTTGTTCATCGTAAAATATTTTTTTACTTTCAAACGTATTCCTCACCAGTTTAATCATGTGACTCGGATCAAGCAATATGACAACCTTATCTTGATTAACTGGATGAGAAAAGTACGTTTAAATTTTCTGGATCACTCAAATTGCAACCTAAGATTTCTACAGTACTCAAATTTGTTGGAGCTCTATCAAAAGTCATGCTGACTATTTTTACACCTACTTCGTGGCATAAAGTTAAACATCGTTTAATCAACGTAGCTTTTAGTTCAGCTTTAATACCATTTATAAAAAAATATCCAACTGGTATTTTCCACTTTTGATTTAGCGATACCACCATAAAAACCAAAGCTTGAGAAGCTACTTCATCTCTAATGTTACCAAAACCTAAACCGTCATTCTTTTTGATGTTCCATATTTTTGACGTCTAATAGACATCTCATCAAATACTAAAGAACAAATAAATTCCTTTGGTTTTGATTCTCTTTAATTTTAAAGCCCGAAACGACTCATTCGTAAAACCAGGCTGTGCATCTACATTGTCATACCACCTGCGTAATGTTCTAATATGAGGAAATATGTTGTTAAAACATTTTCTGGCATAGTTGTACGCGGCCGGAGAATAATAATGGAGAGTAAATGAAAATTTACGAAGAGCTGGATAAAATTTATGACGGGATAAACCTGCTTTTGTGGAATTGCGATTGAGTCTGTCATAGAGGGCTTTTGTTTCTACTGTAGCTCTAAGCGTCAATTCACACCGAGACGCGACGCGACGCGACGCTGCACGCAGATTTTACATAGAGCGACTCAAAATATACTTTATTCACTACACGAAACGATACACATTTAATTGTTAGAATTCAGATACGTTGCGCTGCACCTCGAGACGCCGCGCGACGCCGCGCGGCGCCGCGCGGCGCAACGCGACGCATCTTCACGCAGCTGTGACGCGCGGCGTACAAGATCGGTGCTGCATCTCGCGATTTGCTTTGTTTTTAAGATGCGTTTCGCGACGCCGCGCGGCGCCGCGCGGCGTCGCGCTACATCAAAGCCGCGTCGCGTCGCGTCGCGTCTCGGTGTGAATTGACCCTAAGGCAGTTGGGAACGTTGCTTGGAATTTTGAATTTCTTTTCTATATCCTTAATAAAATATTTTAAGTTTAATATTTTACGTTTTAAATATCTGTTCTGTTGTCCTAGTTTTCTAATTTTAATCTGTTGATGCAGTTTTTGCGTTTGTAATTTACGAACTTTATTTGATTTTCTTCAGGGTGTCAAATATAGATTCTGAGTCTGATACATCCACATTGACTGGTGTAGCAAATCTGGAGGCTTCGGGGTTTATTTCATTGTCCTAAAATTTTAAAAAGTACAAACTATATTCTTTTGTTAACATAAAACCTAAGGGTTAATCAGACGTAAGTATATTTCGTTGGACAGCATATAGAACAATTATATTAAATCAAGAAACGGTTAACTTACTTCAGTTGTATTACAAGGTACCGCTCCTCTTTTTAACATTGACCGACCAGTTTTTCCATAGAACATGTCCTCTTTTTTAAAATGCTTAGAGCATAACTTCGAAGAAGCGGATGGAAGCCAGTTTGCTTCACTGCGATCAATTTGTACAAACTTTATTCACTTTTCCCGTTCTTCTCTATCTACATTCGGAAAACTAAAATAGAAGAAAATAGAAAAAAAAAACTTTATTATTTTAATTCTTAGTTACGACGTTTTATCGATAACAACAACGTCAAACAACGTCACGTCCCTCTAACTTCTTTCTTAACCTTCTAATACTCGCGTATTGGTCTGTGAGACTACGGACGAAACAAATTTTACGCCGACTTCAAAAAAGGGAGTTACATAAAATTGAGAAATTTTATGTATCTAAATTTCAAAAGTCCGCTTAGGTTTTTCTCCGATCATTATTTAACGTGTTTAATGAACAAAGTCAACGAGATAATTTTTGCTTTGATTGCCGTTAATTCGTTAAATATGTTATAGATCTTAATAAACACTATAAAACAAAAATTGGTTTGAACGAGATACAGTCAGTGGTTTTTCAGGTATCTAGTATAGCACTTCTTCAGTAACTGCAAATTATAACTTACCAGCGGGTTCACCCGGGTCCCGTGGGAACTACTCGGCGCACTCGGATAAAAAGTAGCTTATTGCCTTCCGTAATAAATGGGCTATCTAGCACTGAAAGTATTTTTGAAATCGGACCAGTAGTTCCTGAGATTAGCGCGTTCAAACAAACAAACTCTTCAGCTTTACAATATAAGTATATTTACAACAAAATTAACTTTGTTTTTTTATTTAATTTAACTGTCAAAACTATGATATTTTGCAATAAAAAGTTTTTTACAGTTACATTTAAATTGTAAGAAGTTTCGGAGTTAAACAAGGACATCAGAAATTACTTTGTGGGATATTATAACCGCCAATCATAAGATCACGCCTCATATTGAATGTTAACTTAGGTAAAACATGAAAAAACCATTTTATGTTTGAATTTCCCGCTTCTAGTCGTCGCATTCACCTTAATGCTAGCCGCTACTCTTCACAGATTTTGTGTTGCTTCAATAAGTTACGTCAGTTTTTATTAGGGTTCCGTACCCAAAGGGTAAAAACGGAACCCTATTACTAAGACTTCGTTGTCTGTCTGTCTGTCTGTCTGTCTGTCTGTCTGTCTGTCTGTCTGTCTGTCTGTCTGTCTGTCTCCACGCTGTATCTCACTAACCGTGATAGCTAGAAGGCTGAAATTTTCACAAATGATGTATTTTCGTTGCCGCTATAACAACAAATACTAAAAATTAAAAAAAGTTATATTTTAAGGGGGGTCCCCATACAATAAATTATAAAGTCAGTGCAATTTGAATACAATGCCATCTGTTACTCAAGCGTGGAACTACAGCTTGGTACGGAACCCTTCGCGCGCGAGTCCAACTCGCACTTGGCCGGTTTTTTCATTATTCTGGGGTTTATTGACGCAAATCACATCCCATTTCATGCTTCTGATACTTCTGTCATTCTTTAAACTCATAATTATTTTTCATTAATCATTTAGTTTTATAACGATAAATCTTTATGCAGGTAATTAAAAATATGAAAAAAGTATTTTATTGAGTAATTATACTATTTTCATATTATTGTGAGTTCCCTGACTAATATTATCTCATATTACCGCGGTTTTACTCGAGTCCCATGGGAACGACTTGTCGTACCCGGATAAAACATAGCCTATGTTACCCGCGGATAGTGTAGCTTCCCAACAGTGAAAGAATTTTTCAAATAGGTTCAGCCGTTTTTGATTCCATCGCGAACAGACAAACTGAAATACAGACAAACCGACTAACAGACAAAAATTTTAAAAACGATTGTTTTGGCTTCAGTAGCATACAAAAAATGCATAACACTGATTTTTTCGAAAAAATATTCAATGTAAAGATACGGCTCTGTCTACAATTTTATTATATGTATAGAAGATATAGATAGATATAGATATAGATGTATAGATAATGAGAGTACTAGACAGCTATCTAAAATACAGGGTTACTTGTAACTCGACGTATATCCGGAAGGAGGTGATAGAAGGGCCCAAGAGCAACAAATTCAGCCAATCTTACCTCTGAGCAAAGTTCAGTGGTTTCCGAGATTTTCGCGCCTCACGCGATTGAAATTCTCGAAACCAATTCATTAATCGGTACTCTTGTTCGCCATTGAAGTTTCAGGAGCATTAACTTCTTTAAGATACTCACCTCAATCATCATTTTGGAAGGACTCTAGTGAGGAATTAGGTTGCTGGTCCGTCGTGCTGTTTAGTGTGATACATACTAATAACCAAATCATGCGATGGCCAAGTCGATCTATTTGATAAAAACGTAACATATTTTTAATATTGGCATTATTAAGACAGACGGACTTATGTAATAACTTAAGACAGAAGGTCCTATAAGGTCTTATGTACAGACTAAAAAGATTAACTGACTTGGTATTACATGGATCTCACAACTTTTTACGATAGAGAGACTGAGCTGCGAGACTTGGGTTTTTTTACAGGATGTTTTTGATGGCATTCATTTTGACATAACTTTTATCTCCACAAAGGTAAGATAAAAGTTATGTCAAAATCTGTCAAAATTAACACACAAACAACAAATCCGCCATGTTTTATTTTCGTAGGTAAGGCAGCATTTAGATTTCTTATACAGCCACATAAAAAATTCGACTTATTCTACACAAACCGTGGAGTGCCAGAATAAGAAAAAAAAAACTTATTGCACCAAAAACGGTCAGACTTTTCCTCTTATTTTATCGGCACTTCGACATCGAGTAATTAAGATTTTCATATATTTTGTTTGTTAGGGTTTTATCATTTATTTCATATATGCCATTTTGTGTGCTGGCAACAGGTTTTTATCGTTGACAGTTGAGTGACAGCAGAGGATTTTTGACAGTGGATTCTGGCGGGAAGTTTAGCTTGGGTCGATTTGTTGTTCATGTTGAAAACGTAGGAAAGAGTAATGATAAATTGTACGTAGGAAAAAGTTATAGATTAAAGCAGTCTACAATAATAATTTTTACGTAAGAGATTGAGTTAATACCACTTAGACGCGGCTTGGCTACTTCGACGAATATTTCGAGTGACAGGGTCCCATAGTTGGTTCTTTGAAGAAAAACTTTAAATTTCGTAAGGTAAGAATTTGAAAACAAAATTGTACATTATTAAGTACGTTGTTTCTCTATTTGCGTATGTCCTATGTTGTGACCGATAGGTCCAGTTTCAGAGGTTCAAGATAAGTTCAAGATACACATCTGTCATATAATAAACTTTTTATATTTTTACTACTTTTCTATGGCATCAGATAGCTATCTATAAAGAAGTTTAACTAGGACCTCTGTAACTGGCTTAAACCTACCTCTATTTATTAAATTAAGTTTTTTTGGTAAAGCTTGTTAGAGATTCAAATAAAATGCGATCATTCTGCAGATAGTGTACTGTATGTCCCTGGAGATGTCTACGAAATCTAAAAGATATCAAAATGAACACATGTATTGATATAATTTGTTGGCACATGGTACCAGTTTGGTAAATCTTCTGTTCAAAGCAAAGAGAAAGTTGATATATTTGCTAATTCTCTATCAAATAGTTTGTGTCTAGTAGTATAGTTCAGTGAAGTTCCAATGATGAGCAAGCTATTTTTGGATCTTTTCATATTTTGATGGTATTCAATACTTATAGACTAATAATTAACAAGCTAATTATAAAATATGGCTGGGTAGTTTCTTCTGACAAACAAAAGCACATAGAAAGTGGTGAAGGGTGGGCGTTTTTGGGTTGTTGTCGTTGTAAACTTGACCCTCAAAAAGTGCTGATTTCTGCCTGCGTTGAATAAATTACTTTTATATTTATTCTCATTTAATAATAATATTTTGTAGTAGAATAAATGGCTTTTTTTAATATTCCAACTCTCATTCACTGACTCATCATCGCAGGGCCCAAACCTGTGAACCTATAATGCTGAAATTTTGCACAGAGGGTCATCTTAATACTTTCACGCGAGATAAGGATTTCCCGGAATTCCCATGGGAACGGGATTAAACAGGATTTTAAGTTATATGCAGGCAAAGATGCTGGCAGAAGCTAGTTTATTTATACTAAAAATAAAACTGAGTCATAATGTAGTCCAAATTATCAGGATAATTATGATGAATTTGATACTTATAATAATATGAATGTAGGGTGGTATGTATTATTACCCATAATATGGACATTCTATACTAATACATTTTTTCATTTGTTTCAGGTTTTGATGTCAAAGGAAATGGCTGAAGAAATGTTTAGTTTGTAACATTGGGTTGATAGATCATTATAGTATGGCAATTAATTGAAATAGGTGATTTGTTCAAAAGTTTATCATTTTAAAAATTAAAGTATATTGGCAAGTTGGACATCAAATCACTCAATACTGGAGAAATTCTTTAATTATTCTTCCTGATAAGAAATACTACAACAAACTTAGGAGGTGTCGTTTTTTTTTTAATTCTGGTCAATCCAATCAATCAGATGTAATAATCTCAGTTGTCAGTATTATGAATAGTTTGGTATGGTTTTTTGAGAAAAATTTCATACAGCGCCATCTGTAGGCTCATTCTTGATATTCTGTCGGCGTCATAAAAAAGGAGGTTGACTATAGGTTTGGCGTATGCGCGTTGTTTCGAGATGTTGGTAGATGGCTGTAGTAATTTACTGTTGTGTATGTGACTTTGGTTTTCTTATTTAGAAATTATCATTTGCAATAGGCTATTTGTT
The DNA here is from genome assembly GCA_002382865.2 of Heliothis virescens. Taxonomy (NCBI): domain Eukaryota; kingdom Metazoa; phylum Arthropoda; class Insecta; order Lepidoptera; family Noctuidae; genus Heliothis; species Heliothis virescens. The sequence goes on along the minus strand of NWSH02000323.1, from coordinate 11,168,700 downwards.
TGTATAGAAAATGATATACATTACTGCAGATTTCAATAACTTATTGATCTGTTGATTTGCCTATGATAATAAAAAAAAGTACTCTGATATATTTTATATTGTTTATTGGTCTACAGAAAAAAACTAATTTTGTTGAGGAGCTTGTAACTAAAATCTGTTGTAGGTATGGGTTGAGCAATAATAGGCTAAATTCGTTCCGTGAATAAATGATCACTGAGTGCTGTGTAGTGCGGCCACATTATACTCGTATCATAACAAATGCTTTCTTGATTTGTGCCATAGCCCGACATTTAGGCTATCTGAAAAATCTGCCCAGAAAGCCTTACAATTCACCTACTACTCTTACACAGGTCAGATAGGAAGTCAGTTCATGTAGAACTCGTCTGGAAGTGTGTTAGGTTTTCGTTTTCAATATGTTTTTTAGTTTTGGATACCTTTGTCTTAAATTTTTGAAGTGAAAACTTCTTTAGCGGCGTTGAGCACTTTGTATGGGGAAAAATATATAAACTCGCGACAGGTATTACGTGACCGACAGATGTGAAACCAGGAATTTCGTAAGCGTAAGGTAAGGTCCATGTGAAATTTGACAATAGTGGCAGGCTTAGTAATTTACGTTTAAAATCATAGATGGAGTTTTGGTATTATTTTTATAAAATGAAATGGAGCCGGAGTATCTTTAGCTTAGCTTCTAGGTCACAGCAATCAACACAAAATATATATTTGAATAATTTTAGCTCCACCAGAACCCTCAAAATCGAGGAGAGACCTATGAGAAAAAATGTGTTGCGCCATCTCATAATTTTTCAAAAAGTAGGGTCAAGTGTGAAAGTACGAGTATAGTTTTATTCTTCACAATCATAGATGGAGTTGTGCTTATATTTTGATTATATTTAATCGTGTTAGGGTAACTTTAGTTTACCTCCCAGTACAGTCATAGGGACAAAAGATTTTTTTGAGAAACTCTCAATATCGAGGACAAGTGATGACAGTAAAAAGTAGTAGAAGTAACTAGTAGTTGTGCACTTTCTTCATACCGTAATCTCAAAAAAATATATAAAAAACGCACAAAGTTAATATTCATGTTCTCACTTCTGCCAGCACTCCCGGAGTGCAACCCGATGTTTTTTTGTAGACGTGTTTGTAGATTTTTTTTCAACTTTACACCATAAATTATCTATAATTTGTTTTGAAGTTCGTTAGTCCGATAGAATACCTTGTCATTCAGATAATATGTATATCATGAAAAAATCATAGTAGTCATGAAAAAAATGTTTCTTTTTTATTAAAATTTAGGGTGTTACATACGGATAGATAAACACTGTTTTATGCAATGTCTATCTTCAGGTATTGCAAAACACTGGCTTCATACCCGTTCATTTTCCGTCTTAATAAAAATTAATATTGTTTTTTACATTAGTGGTTGACATAGTTTAATTTTAGACAGTGTCTAAGGAATTTTTAACATTATTTTAAAGCGCGGCCCCACCGCAGTGCACGGAGAGACTACGCACGTGTATTAAGCTTCGCTTTGGAAGAAAATGTATGTGGTTGTGTCCACTGCAACCCACGGAGAGGCTACGCACGAATTGACGTCATTGATACATGCGTGGCTTGCTCGAATAGGCGGTTACATAGCTCAACGCTGTCAACGTGGGTCTACGTTTCCACGTGGGTGTACTCCATACACGAATATGACCGTCGACTACGTACAGCTCACTTATCGCAGCGTAGCCTCTCCGTGCGCCGTGCCACGCTATACATAGTCGTGTGTCATATTCGTGTATTCCAGTGGAAACGTAGACCCACGTTGTCAAACAAATGAATACACGCAGCTAAAATGCGCCGCGTGCCCGTGCACAGCATGCACCGCGGTGGGGCCGCGCCTTAATAATTGCCATAGTATGACTTTTAACAAGTGATAAACGTCTGTTTAACTTTTTTGTAAAAATAATGATTATGTCGCGGTTTCATTGAACAAGACTTTATCACCTAATAAAAAGACAAACAGTTTTCGGCAGCAAAAAATCCGAAAAAGTGGTATATCTCAAAAACTGCGGATTGTATTTCGTTCAACCAATTTTCGTTGATAGTCTTTATTCAGGCCAATAATATTTTTTATTTTTACCATGCTACTTTTAAATACGTAGTAGGTAATCTGTGGTTTAAGCGCCAGTTACACAGGTTCCAGATAAAGTTTTAGATAGCTATCTGACAGATTCTGCCATAGAAATGTTTAAAAGTTTGCCTACATTTCTATTGCAGTATCTGTCAGATAGCTATCTTGACCTTTATCTGGAACCTGTAAAACGGGCCAGGAAAGCTGGACACACATTTCATTATTTAGAAGTGCCTCTCGCGCAAACTATTTGGTTTAGAAAAAGGTTTATATTAAAAACCTCAATATATTTTTTAGATATATGTTACAGTTATAACCCGTTTAAAGATAGAACGCGTTTTCCCTAGTTAGAACTAGTTTTTACTAAATGCCTTTGTTAAAACTAGAAATAACTAATACTCAAAATTTCATATCAGTTAAAACAAGTTTTAAAACTGTTCTCAGAGTTCCTCGTACCTTATTCTTAATCAATAATTATGTTCCATCGCTACGGGGCTCCGGCGGTCCCTCGCGAGTTTATCGTCGCAGATAGGTTTAACGCTCACCACCGCAGCTTCGGCTTGCTGGCCGGCTGAGCCGGCCAGCCTCAGCCGCGGTGGCGAGTGTTACAACCACCTGCTCCTCAACTCGCGGGCCGCCTCGTCCCTCCGCGCCTACGCGAAAAACACTCTAGGGGTAGGGCAGACAAGTCTACGTGGAGTCGGATTTACAGCGATTCGTAACAGAAATCATGCCTGCTGCATGATGAAACATTGTTTAAGAATAAGGTACGATGAACTCTGAGAACAGTTTTGACTGACTCACTTAGGACAAACGCGTGTTGTCTAGTTAAAACTAGTTTTAACTGATATTAAATTTTGAGTATTAGTTATTTCTAGTTGTAACAAAGGCATTTAGTAAAAACTAGTTCTAACTAGGGAAAACGCGTTTTATCTAAAAACGGGTTATAACTGTAACATATATACTTACCACACACGTATGCGTATTATGAAAAAAAACCTGCCTCGTTGGTCAAGTTGTCGCATAGCCGAGGTCTCGGGATCGATTCCCGGGACGGGCCGAAATCACTTTGTGGGTTTTAGAAACTTTCACGAACCAGCCCGGAGTTGGAAGTGAGCACGTTAATGTCGGTCCTGCACCTGATCTCTCACCGGTCGTGTCGGATTGCCGTCCCATCGGGTTATGAGAGTGAGGGAATAGGGAGTGCACCTGTTTCTGCGCAAATGCTTGTTCACTATAATATGTCCTGCGCAGCTGGCTGATCTCCTTATATAAGAACAGCCGCCGTGGCCGATAATCGGCTAGAACGCTATCATCATCATCATGAAAAAAAAATCGAGTTTCAGTTCTATGTATACAGACCCCAAAAATGTATTGTTTTTTGTGTCAAATCATACCTAATGCGGTGCATAAGATACATCTACTTACCAAGTTTCAATAACATAGTTTCGGAGAAAGTTGCTGTTACATACGGACGGATAGACAGACTTGACGAATCTACAGGGTGTCCTCAAAGTGTGGATGAAATCAAATAGCGGTGTGGACAGGGTCATTTACCACCTTTTTGACTTCAGAATGTGTGTCAAATTTTGGACGGGTCAAAAATTATGGCCAATTTTAGCAAAATTGCAACAATTGCGTATAGTGGTCGAAAAAAAAAAACAAAAAATATCTATCGATGCGTGAGTACCAATTTCACCATATCAGGTTATATTACACAATATAAGTAGAATAACGTGTTGCTGCCACAATATAGATCATTAAAACTCGTCAATTTCATTTTAAACAAGTTATGATAAACGAATGACTTATAGTATACCTACCAACTATAACCGGGGTTTGACTAGTTATACTTCAATTATATAATTTTGTTACATAGAGTCCAATCTTTTTTATTTTAAATTATTATTCTGTTTTTAAGTTGTCATAATTAAAATAAAATCATTGTTGATCAAAATAAAATAAAATCATCATCAAACAATGTTTTTATTTTAGTTATACGAGGGGAGATCAAAATGGCCGCGGAATGGAAGGGTTGTCAATTTTATAAAATTACCAAACTATTTTGCATTTTTAGGGTTCCGTAGTAAACCAGGAACATAGGAAAATGTAGGAACCCTTATAGTTTCGCACTGTCCGTTAATTCGTCCGTCCGTCCGCGGATAATCTCAGTGCTAGAAAGCTGAAATTTGGTACCAATATATGGAATGTCAACCACCGACAAAGTGGACAAAATGTTTTGTTAGGGTGCCTTCTCTACACGTAAAGCCCTCTTTAGTGAGTGTAAGTTATTTTTTTGCGTGATATCTTGTTGGATAGGTATTTTAAAACGAATAGGGGTTTGTTAGAACCATGTTTGATGAATGTTAATATTTTTGGAAATAATTGCTCCAAAAGAAAATCGAACCGTAACCCATTCAAAAATGTAAGCAAATCCTCCATCGCTATATGATTTTTTTTATTTTTTCTTCTATTTGATCTACATCCATGTACAGCACATAACTAACCGGAAGACGCCTACTTGTTCACTAAATAATAGACGTAGACTGTCGAAACTCCTCAGCGATAAGGTGCTCTAAAGCACTAACGACCGTTAGGCATTAATCGCGCGTAAATACGTACATACTACATACATCGAGTGACAAAGGCCTTGTATTCTATGACATATGATCTGACCATAGACGTGAAAACAATACGGACGTTAACCTTGCCTAATCATGAGTGAAGCCGCTAGACACCACTTGTCTATGCTTGATTTATGGGTTTCCATAAACATTAAACAGTTTCCTCTGTTTAAATATCGCAAACTAAACGTTAAGCGCGGTGCGAGGTGGAAACTTTCGATTCCAGTGAACTTATAATAAATTATTTTATTTTTATTAATTTTGAGTCCCCGTTTCCAACTTTAATGCAAATATTTTACAACTTTAATAAATAGCAAATAGCAATACTACTTTAGAAATACCAATACATTCGGGGACATCTTCCCATAAAAAAATGGCAACACTAATGTATTTTATCTGCACAGACATCAGCAGGTCACCGTACACGAATCTGTAATTCTTTTCCAATCAAACAATAACCTTACATTATTGTGATAAGGTTGAAAATCTATTGCAGAAATTTAACAGATTGTGGTAACTTGATGTGCTGTCGTCTGTACTGTATAGTGCAGATAAATTATTGGTGCAGTTGACAGCTGTCAGTTTTCAAGAGACGACTGACTAATTTGTACTGACTGACAGCAACTGTCAACTTTTCCAAAAAATCCAGAGACCTAAAAAAGTCAGTCAGATCCATGGTACCCTATTTAATCTGTGTTTTGTGTGCTATGTAATGTCGTCGGTCGGATGACAGCAGGTCAACTAGTATACGTATCTGTCAAATTTTACCAGTAAATCATTAACTCACCACTACACTATTGTGATAAGGTTGAAAATCTATAGCAGAAATTTGACAGATTGTGGTAACTTGATGTGCTGTGGTCTGTACATACTTTATGACGCTTGTCGTGGAATACTCCCGACCTCACGCGTAGAGTGCTCTATGACGTCATAAAGTACAAACGACAGCACATCAAGTTACTATAATCTGTTAAATTTCTGCAACCGATTTTCGACCTTATCGCAATGGGGGTAGGTTAATGTTTGATTGGTAAAATTTTTTAGTTGCTTTTTAGTCTTTTTAGAAGTCTTTTTTTAAGATTTTTATTTTCAGCTTTTCAGCGATAAGCATAGTTGTCACTATTCACATTAGTGGAAAGTTCTCGTCAATACGAGTAATATAAACACAAACACGAGGTAGTTAATACATACCGTTGCAGAGTTCTCCCGACTTTCACTCGTCTCCATCATCAGGCCAGCTCTAAACCTTTATTATTGTATAGTGTTATTAGACATGTATCTAAGTGTCAATCAAGTTTTTACCCTTTACATAACTGCAAATTTTGAGAGTTGTCCTCTATTTTTCAGAGTTTCCATCATCAGATCCTGATCTGATGACAATGGGAGAGTTCGAAAAATATACCCTTTCAAACAAAGAAGTTATTGTTCAAATAGGTTGATAAACGACGGAGATGTGCGCCTATAAACATAAAAAAACATCCCAAGTGAGAACCTCCTCTTTTGGGAAGTCGGTAAAAAAATCCTTCGTAAGAAAATTGACGCTCGTCGTCCGCGTTGTACAGTTGCGTTTTGGCTGCCGAGTAGGCCAGTGGATATTTATACCACGCGCGGTTTGTACACGGTGTTCACTAAAAATATAGATCATTAAAAATGATCCCCACGTTTTTACTGCTCTTCATGGTCACACTGATTTTATATGCGTTTATATCCACCATAAAGCCTAAGAAGTTTCCGCCTGGTAAGTTTTGGTGTTGTTTTATTTTACATAAACTTGTATGATGTTATTGTATGATCTTTTTATAATGGTCGTTCGGAATTTATTAGCATAAAAAATATTATACTTTGTTAGCATTTATATTTTTGCCGAAGTAGCCTTCGATTTATATATCTGTTAACGTTCAACTTAAAATTCTAGAAATAACAGAGGCTTTAAAAAAGGTTGGCAATTAGGTCCTTATAATGGTTAAGCCCGTAATGCATATTAGGTTTCCAGCGGTTTTGTATAAAACTGAATGAAATGAAAAAATGAAATGGAGACATTAATAATGATGACAAGAGCCAAAATAAAGGGTGATATAAAACACCTTAAAGTTGTTAACTGGCATTTGTAATTATAAGTAATCAGTCAACAGAATTAACTGTACCGTAAATGTCTAATCATAGCTTAAACTTCAGCTAAACCTCTTTGTGCGATAATCTAGAAGCAGTTGAATTTTTCTTGTATTTTTAAAGGACATTTCACACTAAGTTCAACTTTTACATCAGCCGATAGCGCAGTTCGCATTTTAAATCTTATCATCTACTAAATGTATGAGTCACGGCCTGTGTCTCTAAGTCAATAGTATTTTTTTCTTTAACTTTTTGTTAGAAGACCATCATATTAAAATGGCTATCTATTTTTTTGTATTTATTGTTCTCGATAAAATAGTTCTTCAGGTTTAAATATGGCTCGATTGCTTGAAGACATTAGGTATAAATTCTGTAGAATGTCTATTGGATACTAGTATTTAAAATTTTAAACTTATATTTAAGTCGATATAAAAATTAGACGAGTTATTGTTCATAATTAATTTTCGCTTAAATCATTGAAGTAACCATTTTCTTTTTCCTGATGTAGTTTCCACATGGCCGTGTGTCAGCTTTCTTTGTTCTATCATGCTATCATGTCTCTTTTTACTACATATTTCGCATTTCGTTTGAATTAAACTGATTAATTTAAAAATATTACTTATTCTATATCACAGAATAAAGATATTTAAACTGTGTCTATACTTTAAGTGTCACTGTAAAAGCTAGAAATACGGTGAATCATAAGATTTTGTAGTAAAACCTAAGATTTGCCAATTCCTAACGGCAAATGTCCAAAAAGGTTTGCGATTCTTACCTAAGGTAAGAAAAGATTTGCGAACTTTTACCGCCATTCACTTGGTAAATCTAAGGATTTACATTAAAGGCGCGGTATATGATAGATAAGCTAAAGTTAGAATTTTATTTTTTATACGTTTGTTATTAAAATCTATCGTGTGATATCAATGTAATCCTAGGGTAAGTAATAGTCACGCCGATCGGATGTTGCGTTCATTGCCCAAGAAATTAAAAAAAATATGAAAGAACATTTTTGTAACGTTTGCTCTCCTGGTACGGGAAGCAGTTCTCCCGGGACACGGGAGAAACCGCGGGGAAGAGCTAGTTATAAATTACAATTAAAATAAGGTAGGTATTATACATATAAATAAACTTATCATCGGGGGATTGATTGACACTAAACAATTCATAACTCAAGTTTCTCATCATTATTCAGTAAGCAATCGCAATCAAACATCAGTAACTTGACGCTATCATTCATGGAAGGACACTATTAAATAGGCACGAGTAGGTATTGTGCATTTGTAACACTACCTTAATGTACCATTGTGATCCCGATGACGTTGGACTTCCATCGATTTCATTGTGATTTACTCAGCAGTAACAGTATCTCGTTATGCTTTAATATTATTTTTATAAAAAAACACTTACTTTGTTTCTGCCCCAATTGTTATTACTGGTTTTAGGTTTAATTTCAGGTTATACATGTATAAGATATTAGAAGCCAATTAAAGTCAGGTATTTGTACTCATACTACGTTTTTATCCATAAATTGTCACGGACGTATGGACTGTGTTTACCACACAATACTTGTATCACGCCTTAGTTAAAACAGAGTCAGTCAATTGATCTCATTGATAGGCACTGTTAACCATTTGATTACTAATAAAAAAATTGTTGCTCTTTATAAATGAATATGGGTAACGATTCGTTTAGCACGACTAGATAAATGTGGATACATATACTTTTTGTTGTTGCATAGACTTATATGATTATAATAACTATTATTTACATTTTGAAATATTCTGTTATTATAAAAAAATTGCATTAAATTTCGTTTCGTTTTGTTTCTGTACTCCTGATCTACTTGGTTGGTCTGGTTTCACTATCTCTAGCCTGTGTCAGGCTATATTTTTCTTGTTACGAAAAGAAAAAACCCAACGGTGATTAGTAAGTTAACACGTTTGGAAGCACACAACCAAAATCAAAAAGCAAAAGTCCAATTAAGTGAAGTACTCAGTATAGTTCTTGCATGCCTACTGAAGTAGTGTTGTGCTCAGCGACTTAAAATATTGATTAACATCTTTTATTTTGACCACGTTATGCGAATAAATATTTATTATTGACTAGCTTCCACCAGAGGTTTCACCGGCTTTCCAAGAGAATTCCTTCCCGTACTCGGATAACAGTAGCCTGTATTGGCTGTATTTTATTCTCATCAATAAGTCATATTAATGCTACTGCTATATAAGTTTCATCAAAATCCCTAAAGTAGTTGTTGCGTGAAAGCATAACAAACATACGGTGAACCGCTGGCGGAAGTATTAAATAAAGTTACAATTGTCGTCATCTGCATAGCTTCTTCCCAAGTATGATGGGGGTCGGCTTCCAGTTTATACGGATGCAGCTGAGCACCAGCGTCAATACTACCATCGTAAAATGTACCTAAAATAAAATGGTCAAAATGTGCTTTACGTCATTTGTAATTTATGGTATCGATATGTTGATATACGAGTTGCCTTCATAATCTAAATATATTTTTATGAAATACATGTATAAATACTTTAATCTTCAGGTCCAGCATGGTATCCATTCATTGGAAGCAGCGGAATCTTACGAAGGATGACAAAAACGTACGGATCTGAATGGAGAGCATGGTTAGAACTATCTAGACAATATTCCACTAATGTCTTGGGCGTGAAGACGAGCACAGAACTGGTAATAGTTGTGTTTGGTGAGAAAAATGTTCGTCAAGTGTTTAATGACAAAGAGTTTGATGCTAGACCACATAATTTCTTTTCACAATTGAGATGCCTTGGAAATAAAAATATGGGTAAGAATGAATCAAAGGGAGTGTTGACATTTAAGACAGTAGGCCATACTTCGTATAACTTACACGTATTTTCAAATGTTCCAGGTATAACTTTTGCTAATGGTGAAATATGGAAGGAACACAGACAGTTTGCGGTAAAAAACTTAAAACACGTCGGTTATGGTAAAACAGTAATGGAAAGGGAAATACAAAATGAATTGTCTCGAATACTGAAATATATAGAAGAAAATAATAATAAACCAATAAATATAGTAAATTTGCTTAGTGAATCTGTGGTAAATGTATTATGGAAATATGTGGCAGGTGAGAATGAACCAAAATATATGTATTTATAGGTAATTCCTGTTCCTCGTACATACTTAGCCTCAATACAGAAGCTATGTAGGTCATACATATATCCTATTAGCAATATTTTCAGTTACATACAACTAAAAAGATTGCTGTTATGAGCAATTACAATTGGTTTTAGGTCTTATTTTTGTATACGAGAGACCTCACTCAAATTAACCTGGGACGTGTTATTTATATTCATATTTTCTTTTTCTTTTTATAAGCTAATTCACAACATACGTGCTGCTTCAGAAAGCAACACTATTTATTTTGAATATTCTCAAAGGAATGTTTAATACCTCTTCTAGGCTATTCGCAAAACTCCTTGACATGGAAAAGTTAAAAGAAGTAATGAGTCCCGGAGACGGTCAAGTCGATTTGACAAGTCTACATGCTTGAAGAAAGTATTGGTCGTTTACAAAATCGACTTGACGTAGATGGTCGTCAAGTGTTCTATGAGCATGGATGTGTTTATACGAAGTATTTATACATCCATGACTACGACTTGATAATAATTCACGGAAATTTATCACTATTGCCATTTTAGGGAATTTCCACAAAATCTGGTGGTTTAGACCGGCAGTACTTTCCCTGCTGAGTGCAAATTATGCAGTTCAGTTGTGAAGGCAAGGGCAACCCTTATAGTTTCGCTGTCGCCTTATAGGTAGTCTGTTTGTCCGCCGGTCCGTCTATATGGTTGTATTTTGGCTAGTTGTATGTAATAAATACGTAAATTTTTCATAGATAATGGCACGGAACCCTTCGTGCGCGAGTCCAACTCGCACTTGGCCGATTTTTGTAGGTCAGTTTCCGCTTGCAGCTTCTTCCACTAAGTTTACAGACGGATTCTAAAGAACGCTGGGTTGCCGAACTTTGAATGTTTCGCTGCTATTTACTAATACTAATATTCTATGCTATTTACTATTATAATATTAATATTCATTTGGAAATAGCTTTGAGAATATTGTAATGTTTTTAAAAAAAAGTTTTAATTTTACACTACTCACATAAATTGTTGTTTACACTTTTCAGGGGAGCGCATAGAAGAAGACAAACTGAAGCATTTATTGGATCTCTTTAGGCAAAGAGGAAAGGTTTTCTCAGTTGCTGGAGGCTTGTTGAATCAAATACCTTGGTGCAGATTTTTTATACCCAAATTGAGTGGATATTCACTTATAACCAAGTTAAATAGAGAAATTTCACAGATTATTGAGGTAATCATATTTTGCCTTATGGACGAGAACCTATGGATAAGACCAAAACGCAGAAATTTTTGTTATGCAGAAAGCTATAATCACATACTTAAAAATCGGAATTTCTAGTCTGTAGGTAATTTAGTTCCGAAGTGAAGCGAAAGCAAAGTCTCGTATTTACGATACTCACTCACTCATGATCATCAAAATAGAACTAGTATTTCCTAGAATCTCAGAGAGCTGAAATTTGGTACAGAGTTAGGGTTTAATGGCCACAGAAAGAGAAAACTACAAAAACTAGGATAATCGAAGAACTGGAGTATCTGGTGATCCAACCTAACTATTCAGACATCAATATACCGCCTTAGGTTGATGTCAATAAGCTCACGTCTTTACAAAAGAAGTGAAATGCCACCAAAAACATACTGTATGTTTTTGGTGGGATTTAATTTACCCATGTTGGCTGGCACAAAAATTCATACCCACACTCAAGCAGCTACAAATAGGATTAATGCTCTCTACCTATTTAAAATAAAAATAAACTGTTAACATCGGTATAGCTATAAAGCGTGCTCACCCACATGTGCAATGTCTTTTTGTGATTATACATCTACAACATAAACAAAATGAAAACGATGAATTAATACCAGAGTTCGTACCATAACATAACTAAAATGCAATAACATGTACGACCGACTGTCCTCAAATCGTTTAAGGGTCGATTCGACCAAACTTGAACTAATCCTGAGTATATCAAAATATTTTTTTCCATGCAATCTGAAGTTGAACGAATGTATTACCCGGCAAAAAATATAACTACAATATGGAAAGGTATTACAGCTATTCTAGTGTAAACTCGTTTTTGCCGTATATCCTGGTCACATCTGTCAATTGCTTATATTGCTTATATATGTTACGGTAAATATGAGCAATCGGTAATTATCTATAATTACCGGTAATTATAGATAATTACCAACGCACATGGTAAATGTAGTTAATTATTCACAATTACTGGTAATTATATAAAACTCCCGCACGACCGTGGTAAATGTTGAGAGAATACTCTCGTTAAGGATTGAAATCTAGGTGGTTTTTATAGTAAGACCCAATATGTCCTAAATCCGTTTGTCATAAATATAACATTCAATAATAGACGTAAGACATAAAACCGTTTTCAATAAAAGTCCTAAATTTAAGTTGATTCTGAACTTGTAATTTTTTGCAGCAGGATGTTTTCTGTCACGGCTCCGGCGCTGCGGGGCTCCGGCGGTCCCACGCGAGTTTATCGTCGCAGATAGGTCTAACGCTCACCACCGCAGCTTCGGCTTGCTGGCCGGCGGTGCCGGCCAGCCTCAGCCGCGGTGGCGAGTGTTACAACCACCTGCTCCTCAACTCGCGGCCCGCCTCGACCCTCCGCGCCTACGCGATTTTGAATTACACTCTAGGGGTAGGGCAGACAAGACTGCGTGGAGTCGAATTTACAGCAATTCGTTTCTGTCATTAAAACCTAACTTTCAGCTAATATTTTAGGACTTTTTTTTCACCATAAATAAACTTTCGGAATAATACGCATTATTTAACACAATACTTAGGACATTTGAATTTATATTGATTTCATTTGAACGGTTTTTATTTTAGATTCCGATGTTTGATTTCATTATTGATTACATCTACCAAAGGGGTGCGGTAATTTTATATAGGTAATTGCCGGTAAATGTGATTAATTTGAAAGTTTTACCACGAGCACAGGTAATTATGCATAGTTCCCGGTAATTATACATAATTACCGCAATATTCGCATTTACCGTGACATATATAAGTCCGCCATGTTAGAATAATTCCAGTATGCTATTCCGTCAAAATCGGTGGTATAAAATGTATTCCCGATTTGTCAGGTGACCCTTGGATTAGTTGCTGGTAAAACAGAAACATTGCTTATTCTGGATGAAACAGCAATTTATTCGCGGATAACACCTTATTCCATTTTGGTGGAATTGACTCTTTAACTACCGAAATAAAAAAGACTACCACCGCCTTTATTTTGCATGCCGGATTTCGACCTTATACCGAAGCGTACAGGTCCTGGTACGACGCTAGCAACTAACCTGCCCGAATTTGACAAATTTTACCAATCGAATATTAACCTTCAACTATTGTTTCTTAAATATGTCTTATTTGTGGATTATACAGTGGACTGCAACATTGCTACTTGCTTTGTTAAACTTAAGAGTTTGTATATGTTGTAGTTGTTTATTATCCCTTAATAAACAAAAAAAGGTTGAAAGTCTATTGAAGAAATTTAACACATTGAGGTAGGTTGAAGTGCTGGCTCTGTACTTACAATAAGGTTGAAATTATTTTCTGTCTGTACGCGTTTACTGTTTTTATTATGATTCAAACTGATAAAATTGTTTTAAGCCCAGACCTTTTATCTGACACTTTAATCATTAAAATATCTCCATAAACAAAAACTATTTGGAGTTCTGGTTGCTTTGCTACTTTTGAATTGCGAGTGGGTACTTGTCAATGGGTATCGGATTCTGGTGTTTATGAAGTCAAGTAATTTCTGGACTTAGTGATGAATTATGCTAGACTGTGGCGGGCACGACCAAAAAAACTCCACGAACATTTTATATGGTGCTGTTTATGCTAGGCCGTGCGGCGTCCATCGTGCCCGCCACGGTCTCGCATAATTCATCCCTTACGCTGTGCAGCAATTATGGAAGTTTGGATGTGTGTGACTTTTGGCATTGACTGTACTTACTTAGGACCAATGCGACCAAACTGGTATAAGGTATTATTTATCAGCTACTAATCCAAGAGTTTGAGCATACTCTCTAATCTTATATATAAAAATCAATTGCTGTTCGTTAGTCCTGCTAAAACTCGAGAACTGCTGAACCGATTTGGCTAATTTTGGATTTGAATTAATTGTTGAAGTCCAGGGAAGGTTTAAACGTTGAGAAAATATGGAAAAATTAAAAAAAAATGTGTTACGAAGTTCACCGGATCAACTAGTAAGGAATATATTTTATAACCCTGATTTTGGCGGTATAGCAAGTTATTCTAGTATAATTCTAACATGGCGGTCTATCATTAGCTTACTATGATTATTATCTCTTCGGATTGTCATTTGTATAGTTGGTGTTAAACAAACATTGCATTGCTTACACTTTTTTTCTTATCGTGTTTGTGTTTTAATTACTTGAAATGAATCGTTTATAACATATGATTGATGGTTGATGAATCTGATAGGAGCAGTAGATATTCCTTTTTTATTTCATCAAAATGTGATTCCACAAGGGTTAATACAAGTAATTTTTCAGATGCTTACTATATAGGCCGCGTTTGCGTTTATTTTCACTCATTTAAATTACTCAGAAATATTACCACGAAATGCGAGCAAGCCAAGCAATTGACAAATATGACTGGTCTGGCCAGATGACATGAAACCTATTAATATCCTACAAAAACGAGTTGACATAACATTAGCTGAAACACGGTACCGTATTAGAGTATTTTATTTTCGCCGATTAATACAATCGTTCAACGTTCACTTCTCTATTCGCGTATTGTTTCTCCAAGTTTTGTTATACTTCAGATTGCATGGAAAACTGACTTTTAATTTACTCCAGATTAAGATCGTGGAATAGCTAAATCTTCGTATAGTAACTCGAGGATTAGTTCAAGTTTATTCGAATGGGCCTTTAATTGTATTATAAAATGATGGTGTTGAAAGTACAATCGGTCTTCAGGATAATATAGATTATATTATAGATAGTAAGAGAAAAGAAAGTGATGATTATGACCAGGCTTGGTTACCGGTATAGGTAGGTGCTTTATAATTGCCTTTCATTTATTCTTTTTTCAGGAAGCCATAGAAAAGCATAAAAATAATGAAGTGAAAGGCAAAGACTTTATTTATTTGTTCTTGGACGAGATGAACGCGAGTAAAAATCCGACCTTTACAGGCAAGTAACTTTGTCCTTAACATTGAATTTATATAACATAATTTCATTTTTCATAACAAAATAGTATTAGGGTTGGACTACATCTGGCAGCACGGAATCGCCTTTTTCCGTCGCCCTTTCTCTTTCTGTCGCTTAGAACTGCCATTTGCTAGACCGAGACAGAAAGCATAATGCGATAGCACGCGGTGGAATCGTCGAGGCGATCGGCATTATGCTTTCTCTCTCGGTCTAGCAAATGGCAGTTCTAAGCGATGTAGGCCAACCCTTAACGTAACATATTAACTTTATAATTTTACAAATAAATAAAAAAGAGAAATTAAAATATGTATTAAATAATTTAGCTATGACTTTGGTTTTGGTTGTATATAACTTCGACTTTGTCCGCGTGGCTTAAAAAACATTTTTTTTATTACAATGTTCAATAAGAATTTTTATTAAGATACGCATGGATCTTAATAAAGTCCATAACTGGGTAATCTTTATATGTAATGCCTCAAAGCAAATCGGTATCTGTTTTTGTCTATTCTTAATAATTTATAGGAACAAATATAACGACCACCAAAAAATGTTGTGATACCCTTAGATCTATCACCAAAAAA
>NWSH02000323.1:11107596-11144054 GCA_002382865.2 Heliothis virescens | reverse complement strand
CGGGTATGTTGTTCAGTTTCATGGACTAGACACACCCTTACCCACTCTATACCCCCTCCCGTTATGCCTCATATAGTAGGTATCTATCTAAACCTATTATTAGTAATAACTCATTAACTGCAAATGTAACCTTGTAATCCTATACATTTATATAGGATTACAAAGTTATTCATGCAGTTAGTGTATTTAGAAAACTGGACCGAAATTAAAAAAAAAATGAATTTTCCCATAATAAGGACACTAAACTCTATATATATTCTAAATTTGAAGCTTCTATGTCTGCTAGAAGTGCCTTATACTTTTGATGATCGGTGAGTCAGTCAGTGAGTGACAAAATTCAGAAACTTTACCAAGTTGTCATTCTTAAACTACTGGTTCAAATTGTCTGAAATTTTAAATACACCGTATTTATACAATGCCTGATTAGTTGCTGAAAATTCAGGCTTCTAGTTTTATCCACAACGAAATTATAGGGAGTCGAAAATGGCCTGAATTGCTTCGAGAAAAGTATGGTACGGCCGTGCCGCTTTTTTCTGCTTGACTTGGCGGGGGCACTGCCGTGCCCCCTGATAATGCAACATGTATATCAAAACATAGGTCTTTGAACTATCATACTAGCCTATTTTATTGAACTTATTAAAGGTTTTGAGTAAATCCTGTTTTATTTGACCTCTCAAAGAAAGGATAGTTACCTACTCTGGCGGATAGTTGCCTAATGTAAATAATACTTCAGAGGATACTTGCGTCGTGTGGGGATAGACGCCTCATTCTATTTATTTTAAATAAAAACAAAATTATATTAATTTACTTAATCAGTCTTTATTATTTATTGTCATTTGTATTGAGTATTAATCAACATTACACATTTTTTTGCTATAAAACTATAAAAAAGTAACAAAAATAGCCTCTAAATTAGTTGTCACAATTTTAAGCCTATACTTTCCCACTGCTGGGCAAAGGCCTCCCCATCTTGCTTCCACACCTCTCGGTCTTTTGCGCGTTACAACCAGTCTCGGTTGTAGGCGTCCAGATCGTCTCGCCATCTCTTCCTGGGTCTACCCCGTCTTCGGTAGCCGTCTTGGGGTATCCACTGGGTGACAACATTTGCCCATCTGTCTGGATGCATTCGGCTGACGTGTCCAGCCCATGCCCATTTTAATTTTGCCGTTTTTTGGCCTACATCAGAAATTCCCGTTCTGGAGCGTATAACGGTATTGCGAATGCGATCTGTTCTTTTGATACCTAGACGGCTACGCTCCATCGCTCTTTGGCAAACCTTGAGCCTGGAATTCTGACACTCTGTGAGAGACCAAGTTTGTGCACCGTAGGTTAGGACGGGCAAGATACACATGTCGACTAGTTTTCGCTTGAGGGAAAGGGGAAGGTCCCCTTTCATGTATTGCTTCATGGACCAGTAGCTTTTCCAGGCATTCTCGATGCGGCGATCAATTTCCCTTTCTTGCCTGTTTTCGAAAGAAACTAACTGGCCCAAGCACTCGTCGACATAATGTAGAGCTTGCCCATCTACCTCGACCCTGCGTTTTGTGCTATTGGTCATTGTCTGTGTCTTGGTCACGTTTATGTGAAGTCCAACCTCTTGTCTTGCTGTGCTCAGATCTTGGAGCATCTGTTGGAGTTCTTCTGATGTAGACGCAAAAAGAACGATATCGTCAGCAAACCGCAAGTTCGTCAATCTTTTGCTACCAACGACGATACCTTTGGATGTCCATGGCACAGTGAGCTTTCTGAAGACTTTTTCCAATGTACATGTGAAGAGATTAGGTGACAGTGGATCGCCCTGTTTCACGCCTTTCTCTATGTGAAATGATGGACCAGGGGAAAGAAGTTCCACTGATGCTGTACTGGCTGTGTAGAACGTCTCTAAAAGCTTTATGTAGGTCTCATCTACTTCTTGCGAGCGTAAAGATGTAAAAATCGCTGTGTGTTTGAGACTATCAAAAGCCTTAGAGTAGTCCACAAAAGCCAGGTAAAGTGGTTTGTGGTATTCATTATACTTTTCTATTATTTGATTTAATGCAAATAGATGATCAGTTGTGGAGAAGGAGGGGCGAAATCCGGCCTGTTCCACTGGCTGATGTTGGTTTAGTTAGGCCCTTATGCGGTTGTGTATTACTTTGATGAATAATTTGTATAGGTGTGAGATCAAGCTTGTCACAAATTAGTAAAATATTATTAATATTTATCTTTAAATACAGAATAATATGGCAATCAACTTTGGCATAAACACCAATTAATTAATCATTGGAAGCAAGGGTTTTCATCTTTCCACATCTCATGCAATGTAGTTCTCAAAACATTCTACGCAATAATCATCAACAGAAACTCCTTTATTTTTTATTTTTAAATTATCATTTTCAACTTTAAAAGTTGAAAATGATAATTTAAAACTACTTTTTTATTGTCTTTTGTCGATTTTGTTGCTAATCCTTTAGTGGCTTTTCCTTTGAATGATGTCGGATTTACGGATATAATTTCTTCATTTTCACTGTCAGAACTGTAAATTTGTATTCTTCTTTTTCTTAAAGCTCTCCCTTTGGTCAATTTAATACAATCTGAGTTATCGGATTCAGTTTCACTGCTGGTAATGTCAATTAATCTTTTGGTCTCTTTCTTTTTTTGCTGTTGCTCTCTTTTTTTCACCACGTTTTTCTTGCTACCAGATGGTTTATTTTTTTCTATGTTAGAATCTTTATTTTTAGTTTCTGTTAATTTGTTTGAATTTTTTATTTTATTTTCTTTACCCTTTTTCTCTTGAATTTTGTCAATAGAATTTAAAATTTCTGCAGACTGTTTAGCCCTTTTAGAAATGTTCAATGGTATTTTTGGTTTGATGGTGTTTCTACCAGCGATGGAAACGATAGTTCAGTGCCATCCAAGATGTATTTTTCAATCATGCTATCTTCCAAGGCTAAACAGTCTTGAGAAAGGTTCAGGATATTTGGAGAGTTTCTAGGTTATGTATGATTTTGGTTATGTTATTCTGCTTAGCTTCAGCATAGTTCAGGACTTGGTCGCTCAGTGGAGGCGTTACACTGCCTTGATTTAGATCAAACTCAGGCTCTTGTATACTCTCACATAACGCGGGCTCTCCAGAAAACGCTGATGCGTCATCATGTAGTGAATGAAAGTCTCTTTCTTGAGCATGTTCTCCCAATGCAATATCTGATATAGCAAATTCAGCATCAGAGAGAGCGTTTGGATTGACTGGGTAGATACCAGCGCCGCGAAAACCACTAATTGCATTAGCAGGACTAGTTGCTCGAATCCATGCTTTGGCTATAAGCTGGCCGGAATTGTACCGATTCATTTTTTTTTGTGGATTAGTGCATATAAAATGGTTTGTTTCAGCAAAATAATATTTTTTTAATGGTCCAAAAACTGACCTGTCCAGTGGTTGCAAGCAGAAGTAGTGTGACGGGGTAAGCAAAGCAATATAACATCATCGTCCCGAGCAGTTTGAAGTATATTGACAGCACTTGAGTGCGATGAATGACCATCTAGAACCAATAATACCTTTCCTGGTGGTTTGGATGGAATAAAATGTTCAGTTAGCCATTTATATAAAAGTTCTGAAGAAATGTATGCTGATTTCTTATTCATATAAACTTTGGAACCAGGCGGAAGGCCCTCTTCGAATTCTGGTTTTTTATTTACTCCTTTAATTATCAGAAGTGGTGGTCTCTCCTTTTTCACCCGAAGTAACTGATTTTACAGCCCTAGTACCTTTCTTGGCTATTACTTTGGAAGGTTTGTTATTTAGTTGGACCCCAGTTTCGTCCATGTTAAAGATTCTATCTGGCTTACCTAGTAAATCATTGTCCGTTAAAACGGTTATGAGAAGGTCAAAAAATTTCGCAACGTCTGGTCTGTTCAGGCCCCTCGCTCTTTCGATTGATAATCCTTCAGCTTGTCTCAAATCGATTTCAGGATTTCTCTCCCGAAAGCTTTTCAACCACTGTGGCCCAGCCGTTTTCGTCACATTGTTGAAGTTATGTTTTAGCCTCAAATTTTCGGCAAACTGGTATGCTAGCTGACGAATAGTTGTTCTCTCAGGAGGAAATCCTGCTTCTCCAAGCTTTAAAATATGAGCCACTAATCTTTTTTCATTTTTATTTGTATTTTCCTGGAAGTGAAATAAAAAAATTGTGATATGGATACTGTGCAGGCAGATGTATTAATTAACTCTAATAATATAAAGCTGAAGAGTTTACTTGTTTTTTGCTGTTTTTTTTGAACACGCTAATTCCAGGAACTATTGGTCCGATTTGAATAATATTTCAGTATTAGATTTATGGAAAAAGGCTACTTTTTAATATCCGCGCGGATTAGTTCCTACGGGACGCGAGTGAAACTGCTGGCGGAAGCTAGTTACTAATAAAAACGCAAAACAGCGAATACCTAACTCGGTTACGTTCTGGAGTGTTACTTACCTAGGGTAAGCAGTTGCTGGTTATTGTTTTCGTAGCGTCGCCGTCGTCTTAATGTCCGGGACGGTATTCCATACATTCGAGATATTTCGTTGATTCCTTTTTGTTTTTTATCCAACTCTTTGAACGCAAGACCTAAACTTTTTTCTGTCCAGCTTATGTGACAAGGCACTACACCTGCTTTACGTTGATACTTGCGAGGCATTTTGCTCACCTAAAACAGTTATCTATTTATTTTATTTTAAATTACATGGAATCCGAAAAATAATAACATGGCCTTGAACCCATAACCGAAATACTTATTTTATTCAAGTTAAGTTATAGCCACAATGATTAAAAAAACACAAAAAGAAAAGGTTTGCTAGTGAAAGGATTTATAGTTGCGGATAGTTGCCCCAGAGCGACTATCCGCAACTATAAATCCTTTTGGATACGGATACTTGCCCTTCTTATTTGCGAAATAAATAAATAATATTTTGCAATGAAATATATCAAACAGTATAATTTAAAGCCTAATGCACGCAAATAAACAAAAAGTAAACTAAAACCATTATTAGTAACAAAGGTATTCAACACAAATGACTTACCGATATAGTTTCGACGCCTGTCGAAGTTTCACCGCGGAAGATTTTCGCTCGCACGGATGAAACGCGTGCGTCTGCGCTGATGATTGACGTGGCACTGAGGTCAGCGGGAGGGGTACTTACAATTATAGTAAAGCGTTAGTGCCACTAACGCGAGTAACATAGTGAATTCAAACCTGCGGCAAGTATCCCACCGGCGCAACTATCCGGCTTTTACTTTTAAATAACTAAATCATATATAAAAATCGACGCTATCACACACACCTACTGTTTGATTTCGACATCATTAAACTGTTTCCGGCATTTTCCTCGGCATTTTCAGGAGATGTTAACTCGTTAACCGCTTGGGCGCGTCCGTGCCCATTGTATCCTGCATTCGAGCCTCGCGAAATCAAAACCACACCTTATGCCCAATTCATGTAATACTCATTATGATTTTAGTATGGAGATACGATTGCGATGCTGTCTTATTTTTAGGGTTCCGTACCCAAAGGGTAAAACGGAACCCTATTACTAAGACTTCGTTGTCTGTCTGTCTGTCTCCAGGCTGTATCTCATTAACCGTGATAGCTAGAATGCTGAAATTTTCACAAATTATGTATATCCGTTGCCGCTATAACAACAAATACTAAAAATAAAAAAAAAAATATTAAGGCTGTTGATTTATATTAATTGTAAAATTGTATACTAGTAGCGCCATCTATTAGAAATAATGTGCAACTTAACTAACTCACACTTGACCATTCCTATTGTACTTTTTTCATAGATGGTACGGAACCCTTCCTGCGCGAGTCCAACTCGCACTGGGCCGGTTTTTTTTTTCTAGCCTGTTGGTAATCTGCCGAACGGAACTCAATTAAGAGCTTGGTTTGCCGCCTCTTTTACTAATGACTATAGACAACACTCAAAAGTGTCCTGTCAGGTCCCGTACTTTTTAGTTAACTGACAAGATGTAAGGATACACAAAAACTTTGACATGGTTTTGACAGACACATAGCATGCAGCCGTGGGCAATAAATATTTTTGTAATTATTCAATATCGGTACAACTTGAACGACGATATTCAAGAATTAAGTTATATACTTATTATGTGCACTTTTAGTCGTAGGCAAAAACTTAGAAAAGTGTTAGAAGTAAGTGTATACTGTGTGTTCAATTTATAAGCGAAGTTTGTAACGCAAGGCAACCAGAAGCGTTTTTTATAATTTAAGCTGTATATCGCTAATGGTTTCATTATTGCCGTGGTTCGGTTTCATTGCAATACATCCGTCAAATAGATTCAGTGGTTTTATTAATAAAAACATAAGAAATTTCGAATGGATAGCCCTACTTTATAGCGTTAGATCATGACTACTAATTTGATTTACAACATTTTCAGTTTACCTAGTCCATACAATTCTAAAGTTCAAGTGTAAGAGTCCAAATCAACAAAAATGAGTCACACAACTGCTATGCTCGAATTATCGTCTAGCTTAATACAATCCTCCTCTACTATATTACAAACTAAGGTAAGTAAATTTAAACTAATTAACCTTTACAGGATACACCTAGTTTATATTTCAATTTCGGTATTATGGTTAGCAAGCGTATCTTTTTGTCTTCCATTTTCTGGGTATACTTAGTCTTTAAAGGGTATCCCTCGAAGAGTGCATCAAATCGAACAGAAGCTTGGGCATTATCGATGCCAAACCCTTTGGCTCAAAAACGATGATACAACTTTTTACGTGACGAAAGTTGTCTAAACTCTTTTTTTCAATAATTTTGCATAATGCGCAAAGAATCATTTACCTATCAACTCTTAGAGCTACCAATTTATTACTTTCTTTCAGGACGTTGTAGAACAATAGTCTTGGTCCGGTGATACAAATCGTGTATCTTCTTAAAAAACATACAAATCATCATACATTTTCACCTGAAAAAAATCTCCGAAATTCTTGGGTCAAAAAGTTTGAAAATGATTTTACTCGTTTGCTCATGTTCGATTTGGTCCATACGTCGAAGGACTCCTTGTATTCTTATACACAAGGCAATTTTATCTGTTGCATAAGTTTATTCGTGGCACGATTGCTGGGCTGTAAACAGGTAAATCTATGTTTGTAATGTTCACTTATTTTTTTAATAAAATATCATGTGCATCCGAATTGATCATCCCTCGGTATACATATGAAGAGTTGCTACAAATATCTACCCTCCTGGTTTTGAAGATAATCTTCAGACAGGTGACCAGGTGAAAAATAAGTGCGATTTACTAATAGGTTTGATGTCGGTGCCTAGTCACTACGCAAGTATTATACTCGTATTGGCTTGGCACCGACGTAAAACCTATTAGTAAATAGAACTTATTTTTTAGTTTTGAAGCCGGTTTTTTTAACGTGGCTATTTTTATTTTATACTTTTTAGTTTATCTACTCCTGCATTTTTATCGGGGATGGGTTCAATTTAACTTGCAAGATTATGTAACAGACAAGTGAAACTAGATGAAAAGCTTATAAAAATGCTCCTAAAATAAAAACTAATGGGCCTACCTGAATAAAAATTTTATGGGACCAATTCGAAGCTATTCCGCATCAAACAAAAACGAATTACCTAAATCGGTTTAGAAACCTCGGAGAAATTGGTGTACAGACGACAGCACATCAAGTTACCACAATCTGTCAGATTTCTGCACTCGATTTTCAACCTTATCACAATAGAGGTAGGTTAACATTTGATTTGTAAAATTTGACATATTAGTAGACGTTGACCTGCTGTTGTCTGTACATAAGTAAAAAAATACCGTCCAAATTGAGACCTCCTCCTTTTTGTTAAAGTCGGTTAAAAAAGAGTTTATTAGGGGACCAATCTGTCACCGTTCCGGTTTTTTATTAATGCGAATATTACATTAAAATTTAATATTTTAATCTTAAGTGGTCTTAAGTTTCAAATATTGTAAATGAACTTTTTATAAAGGACCATTAACTCTCTTTCAGCGTTACGGTTAATTTGTAACGACCCATATAAGATGCACCAAATAAATAAAGTTGTGCTGGTCGTTCCTGTCTCATCAGATCTTACATTCTGAAATTGTGGAGAAAATATATTGATTTTTATGATTATTTTCAGGACACTCTTGGCGAAGGGCATTTCCGATGGAGCAGTATTAGGCAATATGTATATTTTGCATGCACATTCGCTGCCTCGGCCTACAATTTTGATATATTTTCAAAGGTGTGCGGAAACGGTACCTAGATGCGTTTTATTATAACACTTGCTTTGTTACCATTACATATTCTTGAAATATAAGATCATGCAAGCTGAAACTTTACACAGGGTAAGATTAAGGAAAGCAGCGAGTGCACGTCTCTTTGTAAATAAAATTTATAAAAAAATATATATATACAATATGTAAAGAAAACCCCGTCTGTCCCATGAAGGTATTGTTCCTGACCCAGATACGATTCCATTTATGACTACCTCGTCCATACACTAGTAAACCAAAATTACCCCTCAAAAAACTTTAAAAATAATTCATTAAATTACAAAAATCATATGGCAATACGGTTCAAGGGTCATCGTCTTCCGGGTAATGACTTCGTAAGGTCATGAACCCAAATAAATTTAAAATACAATAGCCGGCGGTGCCTTTGACTAGATANTACTAAAAATAAAAAAAAAAATATTAAGGCTGTTGATTTATATTAATTGTAAAATTGTATACTAGTAGCGCCATCTATTAGAAATAATGTGCAACTTAACTAACTCACACTTGACCATTCCTATTGTACTTTTTTCATAGATGGTACGGAACCCTTCCTGCGCGAGTCCAACTCGCACTGGGCCGGTTTTTTTTTTCTAGCCTGTTGGTAATCTGCCGAACGGAACTCAATTAAGAGCTTGGTTTGCCGCCTCTTTTACTAATGACTATAGACAACACTCAAAAGTGTCCTGTCAGGTCCCGTACTTTTTAGTTAACTGACAAGATGTAAGGATACACAAAAACTTTGACATGGTTTTGACAGACACATAGCATGCAGCCGTGGGCAATAAATATTTTTGTAATTATTCAATATCGGTACAACTTGAACGACGATATTCAAGAATTAAGTTATATACTTATTATGTGCACTTTTAGTCGTAGGCAAAAACTTAGAAAAGTGTTAGAAGTAAGTGTATACTGTGTGTTCAATTTATAAGCGAAGTTTGTAACGCAAGGCAACCAGAAGCGTTTTTTATAATTTAAGCTGTATATCGCTAATGGTTTCATTATTGCCGTGGTTCGGTTTCATTGCAATACATCCGTCAAATAGATTCAGTGGTTTTATTAATAAAAACATAAGAAATTTCGAATGGATAGCCCTACTTTATAGCGTTAGATCATGACTACTAATTTGATTTACAACATTTTCAGTTTACCTAGTCCATACAATTCTAAAGTTCAAGTGTAAGAGTCCAAATCAACAAAAATGAGTCACACAACTGCTATGCTCGAATTATCGTCTAGCTTAATACAATCCTCCTCTACTATATTACAAACTAAGGTAAGTAAATTTAAACTAATTAACCTTTACAGGATACACCTAGTTTATATTTCAATTTCGGTATTATGGTTAGCAAGCGTATCTTTTTGTCTTCCATTTTCTGGGTATACTTAGTCTTTAAAGGGTATCCCTCGAAGAGTGCATCAAATCGAACAGAAGCTTGGGCATTATCGATGCCAAACCCTTTGGCTCAAAAACGATGATACAACTTTTTACGTGACGAAAGTTGTCTAAACTCTTTTTTTCAATAATTTTGCATAATGCGCAAAGAATCATTTACCTATCAACTCTTAGAGCTACCAATTTATTACTTTCTTTCAGGACGTTGTAGAACAATAGTCTTGGTCCGGTGATACAAATCGTGTATCTTCTTAAAAAACATACAAATCATCATACATTTTCACCTGAAAAAAATCTCCGAAATTCTTGGGTCAAAAAGTTTGAAAATGATTTTACTCGTTTGCTCATGTTCGATTTGGTCCATACGTCGAAGGACTCCTTGTATTCTTATACACAAGGCAATTTTATCTGTTGCATAAGTTTATTCGTGGCACGATTGCTGGGCTGTAAACAGGTAAATCTATGTTTGTAATGTTCACTTATTTTTTTAATAAAATATCATGTGCATCCGAATTGATCATCCCTCGGTATACATATGAAGAGTTGCTACAAATATCTACCCTCCTGGTTTTGAAGATAATCTTCAGACAGGTGACCAGGTGAAAAATAAGTGCGATTTACTAATAGGTTTGATGTCGGTGCCTAGTCACTACGCAAGTATTATACTCGTATTGGCTTGGCACCGACGTAAAACCTATTAGTAAATAGAACTTATTTTTTAGTTTTGAAGCCGGTTTTTTTAACGTGGCTATTTTTATTTTATACTTTTTAGTTTATCTACTCCTGCATTTTTATCGGGGATGGGTTCAATTTAACTTGCAAGATTATGTAACAGACAAGTGAAACTAGATGAAAAGCTTATAAAAATGCTCCTAAAATAAAAACTAATGGGCCTACCTGAATAAAAATTTTATGGGACCAATTCGAAGCTATTCCGCATCAAACAAAAACGAATTACCTAAATCGGTTTAGAAACCTCGGAGAAATTGGTGTACAGACGACAGCACATCAAGTTACCACAATCTGTAAAATTTCTGCACTCGATTTTCAACCTTATCACAATAGAGGTAGGTTAACATTTGATTTGTAAAATTTGACATATTAGTAGACGTTGACCTGCTGTTGTCTGTACATAAGTAAAAAAATACCGTCCAAATTGAGACCTCCTCCTTTTTGTTAAAGTCGGTTAAAAAAGAGTTTATTAGGGGACCAATCTGTCACCGTTCCGGTTTTTTATTAATGCGAATATTACATTAAAATTTAATATTTTAATCTTAAGTGGTCTTAAGTTTCAAATATTGTAAATGAACTTTTTATAAAGGACCATTAACTCTCTTTCAGCGTTACGGTTAATTTGTAACGACCCATATAAGATGCACCAAATAAATAAAGTTGTGCTGGTCGTTCCTGTCTCATCAGATCTTACATTCTGAAATTGTGGAGAAAATATATTGATTTTTATGATTATTTTCAGGACACTCTTGGCGAAGGGCATTTCCGATGGAGCAGTATTAGGCAATATGTATATTTTGCATGCACATTCGCTGCCTCGGCCTACAATTTTGATATATTTTCAAAGGTGTGCGGAAACGGTACCTAGATGCGTTTTATTATAACACTTGCTTTGTTACCATTACATATTCTTGAAATATAAGATCATGCAAGCTGAAACTTTACACAGGGTAAGATTAAGGAAAGCAGCGAGTGCACGTCTCTTTGTAAATAAAATTTATAAAAAAATATATATATACAATATGTAAAGAAAACCCCGTCTGTCCCATGAAGGTATTGTTCCTGACCCAGATACGATTCCATTTATGACTACCTCGTCCATACACTAGTAAACCAAAATTACCCCTCAAAAAACTTTAAAAATAATTCATTAAATTACAAAAATCATATGGCAATACGGTTCAAGGGTCATCGTCTTCCGGGTAATGACTTCGTAAGGTCATGAACCCAAATAAATTTAAAATACAATAGCCGGCGGTGCCTTTGACTAGAGACGTAACTTTTTAAATATTATTCAAATAAATGTCGCTGTCGATATCGATTGAAGTCAAAAATATTTCGTATCATAGGTGTGACTGTCAAATTATTATTAATTTAACAGTGCCAACGAATTGTTAAATTAATAATTAAATAATTAGTACGATAACGATGCATCTACTTTGCAATATTAATTCGTGTTTAACACTTTTTGGATAAGTTTATTTTTGCCGGGATTGTATCAATTTCACCAACTTCGTATCATAAGCCAGTTCGTTATTATGTGTAATTACTCTACTTCATGTAAATTATTCAAGTCAACATTCAACACAATAATGATACATATCGATAACAAAATCGATATATCGCAAAAAAAGTGCGTCTCTAGTAAATTGCCTACTGATTTATGTTACACGGCGGCGTATGTCACAAAGGCGGCGGCACTCTTTGAGAATATGCGGTGCCGGTGTCGGCTTATCGAGGCGGGCACCTCAAAGCTAAAAACACAATAGCCTCGACACTAATAAATCAAATACCACAGAAATCGATGCTGTCGCTTTTTTAAAATTTGCCTAGTTTAGGGGAAATTTTAGCACTTTTGGGGCAAAAAAATGGTTTTTCAAAATTCATTATTATTGTTGCTATGGTGAATCTATAAAGTTTTGTATTTTATTTGGTGTCGTGATTGCCTAACCTAAATTAACATTATGAGTCTGACGGGGTAATCATTACATATTGTATATACAGGGTGTCCCAAAACTCAACGATAATCTTAGACCGGATGAAAGCCCAAGTTACACCAGTCCTGGGAAAAATAAAAAAAACATTCATTTTTTTAAAAGTTGAAATTCGACACCCTTGGTCGCGTTTTCAAGTCCTGTGATCACCAATGTCACAATTTCGCTGTAATTTTTTTAATGTCCTGATCTTCATTAACGATGATATTAATCACAACTACAAATTAATGCAAAAAACATTATTAATTTAATAAAATAAGTTGAGTTTTGAAAAGTTAAGTTACAAAAAATGTCTTTTATCGCTGAACTGAGTGATATGGATTTCTTTTTGAAGTGAAAACTTCTTTAGCGGCGTTGAGCACTTTTTGTATGGGGAAAAATATATAAACTCGCGACAGGTATCACGTGACCGAAATGTGAAACCCGAAATCGTGAAACCCAAAATCGTGATACCCGAAATCGTGAAACCCGAAATTCTATAGAAATTCCGTAAGTACAGGTCGGTAAGATATTTTATGACGTTTCAAACATGTGAAATTTGACAATAGTGTCAGGCTTAGTAATTATCATTTAAAATCATAGATGGAGTTTGGGTTTTTATTTTTATAAAATGAAATGGTGCCGGAGTATCTTTAGGTTAGCATCCAGGCCACAGCAATAAACTCAAAATATATATTTGAATAATTTTAGCTCAACCAGAACCCTCAAAATCGAGGAAAGACATGTGAGAAAAAATGTGTTGCGCCATCTATAATTTTTCAAAGTCAAGTAGTTAGTCAAGTATGAAAGTACGAGTATAGTTTTTATTCTTCAAAATCATAGATGGAGTCGTGCTTAAATTTTAATTATATTTAAGCGTGTTGGGGTATACCTTCCAGTACAGTCATAGGGACAAAAGTTTTTTTTGAGAAACTTTCAATATCGAGAGCAAGTGATGACAGTAAAAAGTAGTTGTGCTCTTTCTTCATTCCATAATCTCAAAAAAATATTAAAAACGCATAAAGTTAATATTCATGTTTTCACTTCTGCCTGCACTCCCGGAGTGCAACCTAGTGTTTTTTTTTTATTTTTCCCAGGACTGGTATAACTTGGCCTTTCATCCGGTCTTAGATTATAGTTGAGTTTCGGGACACCCTGTATAAGTAGTAAACCCTTGAAATGTATTCAAACGGCAAGGCCTAAATCACACATGACACATCATGTAAATCACACATCTCTGATGAGTCCAAGATGCGGACTATTGAAAATAAAGTTACCTGAAATATTGTAAAGCTTGATATGCATGGCAGTCATACATTTTTCATTTCATATGTCGATATAAATGAAATAAGCCCAAACAGGTTG
Source organism: Heliothis virescens (assembly GCA_002382865.2). NCBI lineage: Eukaryota > Metazoa > Arthropoda > Insecta > Lepidoptera > Noctuidae > Heliothis > Heliothis virescens. The sequence continues at coordinate 11,130,315 of NWSH02000323.1, read as the reverse complement.
CTCGATTTAACTTTAATGTAACTTAACCTTAACCGGTCGTGAAATGTCCGCCCATTGGTCAAAGTTTCGACGTGACAACTGTGTGACCAATGGGCGGCTATTTCACGGCCGGTTAAGGTTTAAGTTAAATCGATCAGCCCAGGCTTAGTGTTACCTGTCCCTGGAGATAGATAAGTGATAGATACTCACACCTGACGCGTAGCTGGCAATGTAAATTCTTTCATAGTTTATATTTGTGAAATGAAGTTTTTTTTTCCTTTTTTAATTAGGTGATTTTGTGTTTGATTAGTGAGTTAAAGCACTCATACTAAGAAGTTAGGGCAAGGTAGTGGTAAATGTTAAAATTCGCTGGCTGTTGCATTGGATGCGAAAGTTCTAAAAAGTTCAGTGCAGAATATGATTAATTAACAATTAAAAACTTCTATTTAATTACACTGGCTTGGTTAATGAACAAATACCATTCCAATCAAAAATATGAATACCTTAGGTTGACTATTTATTTCCCATCACAACTGTTGGAATGGTTTGCCCAAGTGCGAGTTGGAATCGCGCATGAAGGGTTCTGTACCATTATCTATGAAAAATTAACGTATCTATTATATTCTATTTTATTCTTCAAAATCATAGATGGGGTTGCGCTTATAATATTCATATTTTCACTTCTAAAAAAAGATCTTTGTGTAAGAAGATGAAAATAAAAAAGTTATTAGATATTCCTAACTTTGATTCAAATCTCTCTTTGTGATAGTAGTAGTTACTTAAATGTACACAATAATAATAAAATTGTGGTATCTACAAATATTATTGAGTCCTTCTTAGTTATTGAGTTAATATTTTATTATTTCTTTTCAGTTAGGCTGGTTGATTTTATCTTATGCGAATTGACGCTTGGAATAGCGTACTTGTGCATGGATAGTTTTATTAAGCAATACACAAAAAGATTTGACTGCAATAAATTTATGAATCCACTTCTCAGAGGATTATCCTATGGGCGATTTTTGCAGACTTCTTTGTTTGTAGTCTTAGTAAGTATAATATTCTGGGTACATAATCTGAATCCGGTATTTAGACCCACGTCTCCCGTTACCTGTGGACCATGGGAGTGTCATTATTGAATTACCCAAACAATAGATCCGTGCTGAAATTAATATATTTGGTTTCAGCATTCTTCGTATTTAGCTGACAGCTTAAAATACTTGATTGCAAGTTTTAAAGATGTGCCTCCATGGTCGACATGTAAGAAGAGTAGCGGTTGTGTATCGGCTAAGGATATAATGGTGCGCTGTACTCGAAATTTAACTACAAATTTCAACTTGACTTCAGCTTACATTCATTATCAGTAAGTCATCTTTATCTTTAATATATAAATGACCCCTTATTTTTCTGGTCATCGAATCAAGATTTACTCTGTCTATACTCTCTATTGATGGTCCATAGTTAAATAAAAGGACTGCCGAACCAAACGATTTTAAACATGTCAAATCAATATTGGTTTCTCATTAACATCTGTATTTTTGGTACCGGATAACCTTTTTGATATATGACAAAATCACATTCTTATGATAGCCAGGGTATATATGATTTTATTGACTTTTGAAAGTCTAACGGTAAATTTCACAGGTGCCAGATAGAGTTCTAGATTTCTGACAGATCATGCCGTAGAAAAGTAATCAATTTCTATGGCACTATCTGTCAGATAACTATCTGTAGGACTATCTGGAACTTGTGAAACTGGCCGTTAAGATTGCTGCTATATCTAGTTCGCCACCGACTTCTAGAGTTATGCATTTTTCGAACTTCTTTTTTTTATTTCCTTATTAAATTATATCACAACAAATTGAGTATTATGTTGTATACGTTAACGTAAAATAGTGGGTACTAATTGAAATATACCTAATTAATGATGTTTGTATTTCAGAGAAACTTTCAGTGCTTTAGATAGAAACACTTTGACAACGAGGGTTTTTATTCTCGGCCTGGTTTGGATGATGGTCTTCTTTTTTGCTACTGTCACAGATGAAACAATCGTGAAGGTATTGCACAATGCACAATCTTGCTACAATCATACTGAATTCAATAAAGAACAACCCTCTTACTTATCAACGATATTTTCAATGATAACTCTCCTTCTGTCGTGATTTCATTTTTAGGGTTCCGTACCCAAAGGGTAAAACGGGACCCTATTACTAAGACTTCGTTGTCTGTCTGTCTCCCTGTCTCCAGGCTGTATCTTATTAACCGTGATAGCTAGAATGCTGATTTTTTTACAAATAATGTATTATATCCATTGCCGCTATAATAACAAATACTAAAAATTAAAAAAAAATGATTAAGGTTGTTGATTTATATTAATCGCAAAATGTATACTAGTAGCGCCATCTATTAGAAATAATGTGCAACTTCAGTAACTCACACTTGACCATTCCTTTTGTACTTTTTTCATAGATAATGGTACAGAACCCTTCGTGCGCGAGTCCAACTCGCACTTGGCCGGTTTTTCGGAAATCTCCTATGTAGGTACTGGAAAATTGTACCAGCGACAGTTTGTGTTGTGTATTAAGGCCAGGCTTCGGGAATGCTCGGCGCGAAATTTGGGTTTTTTGACGTTACCCTAACAACGTTGTGTGCGTGTGCATACATGTCCGCATGCACAGTGGGTCGTTGGACTTCGACACGCTTACATAATTATAACTTTGTATAGTGTTACTAAATATAAAAATTGAAATATTAGCATATAATTGAATAAATTGAGGCATTAGTTAATTCCCAATTTTACTTATATTTGCATGCTAATAAGGCAGAATGTATTATTATTATGTATTATGTAATTTTCCATCCTATTTCATGCATCTACATTCAAAGCAAATAAAGACCTATTCTATTTTATTCCCCCATTGAAAATTCTCGTCAACAGGAATAATAAAAGCCCAAATACGAAGTTGTTAACGGTTACCGTTGCAGTGTTCACTCGACTCTCTCTCTCTATTGTCTCCATCATCAGGCCAACAGTTTTATGAAGCACCTGAATATCAAGTTTTATCCCATGTGTGCCCAAAAATTTTCAAGTTTTCCATCTTCAGATCTTGGACTCGATAATAATGGGACCATTTGGGAAGGAAGGTAGGAAACAATAAATACTTTTTTCAAATCGGTTGGTAAACGAAAGAGATTAGTGAGAACAAACATAAGAAAAATAAATAAACATCTAAATTGAGAACCCTCTCCTCGTAAAGTAGTTTAAAAACTGTAATACCCACACTCTGTCTAGTTCGTTCAACACTAGCCATAAGATCAACCATCATGACCATCAACTTCCACGAATATATATTAATAATTTCGTCAAAGAATACGGTAAACCTTATTAATAGAAAATAAAAAAAAAAAAATTTCGAGTCGACAACATGTATTGGGAAAATTCGGTGGGGCTGACAGACAAATCGCAGTAGCCATATTTGTCAATGTAGGCAAACGCCACTGAAATCAAATGACATCACTATAATAACATCCATCTTCTTCTATCTATACTTATAATAAATCTGTAGAGAGGTCAATTCTGTACATTAAATATATTTACAAAATAACTACCGGGGTGTGATTAGGGATCGATACTGATGCCAAAAATGCAATCAGTAAAATTTTTGTCTGTCTGTCCGTCTGTCTGTCTGTATAACCGTTATAGAAACAAAAACTACTCGATGGATTTTAACGAAACTTGGTACAATTATTATTCATACTCCTGAGCGGGTTATAGGATACTTTTCATCACGCTACAATCAATAGGAGCAGACCAGTGAAGGGAAATGTTGGGAAACGGGAGAAGTTACTCCATTTTTTGAGCTTCGGTCGCGTGTGCAACCTTAATGGTTAAAGCTACATAGAAATAATGTATCACGGAAATGTTCTCCTTAAAATTATATAAAAAATATCCAAGGACAGCATATGTCCATCTTTTATGGTTGACTCACAATAATACGTGCAACTCCCGATAGCTTAGCAATTCGACGTTTCAGATCTTTGATTATGACGACTCGTGGTCGCTGGCATAAGCGACTTGATCCGCGAACGAAGTCGCTGGCAGAAGCTAGTAAAGAATAAAAAACCAGTGTACAAACTTTTTGGTGCCCCTTCTATGGCCAGAAAAAAATAATTACTGACTGTTCCTTCAATTCAAAAGAGGTCGTCTATACTAATACAATAAAATTCTCCGTTGAGAAGCTAGACTATTTTCAACAAACCTTTTTTAGTAACATATTATGCTGCGCCGACCCCAAATAGATTGGGATAAGGGCAGGGAGATGATTATTATGCTGTTTGTTCCACAAGGTTTGACCCGCGTTCTTATTTACTTCATATATTTTATACTGTCCTGGTACATGGTGAGAAGTTGCATGGACATCCCACTGGTTTGACCGCATTCTGTTGGTTGGTTTTTACTCATGGTTATCACCCACGTCCCGGTAAATTTTTCTCCCGTACCACTATGACGCATAACCCGTATTTCAGAGCAGATAGTATCGCTTCCTAACAGTAGAAGAATTATTTCTATCAGCTAACTAGATCCGGAGCCTATTCGATGCAAACAAACACAAACAATTAAATCTTTCCCCGTTATATATTAGAATAGAAGTATAGATAAAGAGGAAATATTTCATTATTTGCATGCCGCCTGAAAAAGATTTCTCTTTCGCATTATTTTACCAATCTATTGAAATTTATTTTATCTTTAACTTTTTAGTACAGACGACAGCAGGTCAACCTACCCGAATATTTCAAATTTTACCAACCGAACATTAATCTTCCACTATTGTGATAAGGTTGAAAATCTACTGAAGAAATTTGACAGATTGTGGTAACTTGATGTGCTGTCGTCTGTACATCGTTTTGATGTGGGATTTTCCTCATCATGATATTGCATAGGGATAGATAGTTTGTAGGTTTACCCATGTAGTGATCATCGAATCAAACAAACCCAAACACGACAGGATTGTATCATTTTATTGCGGGTTTCTGGTATGGTTTCCTCCCAGCTCCAGCAGCAGGCCCTGGTTAAAAATGATAAAAGTACCCATCGATGCGAATCTAACAAGCTCTCACTCGATGCGTTTGTGGTGTTTATTGCGGGGTTCTTATGAACACTTTACAGCTCCAACAGCAGACCATAGTCACCAAAAAAGATCACCCAACAAGATCAAACTCAATAGAGTTGTATCATTTTATTGCGGAGTTCCTATATGTGCCTTCCAGCTGTAGCATCAGATAAGCTTCATGTCAGCATGATAATGCATAGTCACGCGGTACACATGTGCATGCAAATTTTCAGCTCCATCGCAAACCGAGAGTGGGTCTTTCAAAGATTTGATTTGAAAATTTGATTTATGAAAGTACTTAAATAAAACATTGAAACAAGATTTTGGAACGAGAACACTGTGCATGGATTTTGTGTCCGTACACAGTTCGATCGCGATCTGTCAACGCGGCGCAAAGCGACGTGCTCTCACTCTGGGGGCGCGCGGCCGACTGAACTGACAGAATGCGATCCGCACGCCCTCGCGGATCCATTTTGTTCCATAGAAATTTGTATGGAGATTTTGAGAGAAAAAATTGGTCAACTTTGTGATCGTTTTACTAGAAAATCAAAATGTATTTTAAAAAAATAAAGGTTTCATGGACTGGTCTATACTTTTAACTTTATTATTTGATAACTTTCATATAATAATTCGTGATACTTACGTCACACTTATGACAATGCGGGAGTGCGATTTACGCGTTTTTAGTCATTTTTGGAATTTTTTTTAGACTTATTCTTAAGCATGACCAAAAATTCGAAAGTTTCATGGACTAGTAGCATTCTTTGGCTAGCTGTGTGATTTTTTTCAAGGTTGTGGATCATCGTTTAATATATAAACTTATGGAAATGCCGACCCTCGTTCCGTCATATAATACCCTTAATAACAGTATGTATTTTTCAGCTATTTAAATTATCGTTTCTGTGTACATCTATTACGACGCTTGTCGTAATAGGGTTTATATTTATTTCAACAAATAATATTGCAACTGAGGCTTTTTCTCAAATAGTCGACGTTTCATCGCCTAGTGAATTGGTAAGTCATTTTATTATAAATTTCCTTCTATTATTAAGTAGTATTAGGTATAGGGTATTCGAATATGTTGTAGCAATAGTGTAGATTTACTTTTCGAGTTGCAATTTCACTATTCTTTGGGCAAATATCTGTCTTGCAGGTCTTTACAAGTCCTATTCTTACTTGCTTACTTAATGGTATATTGTCTTCCAAAATTGCATTTATTTTATCTCTTGAATCATTTAGAAATACGATGTATAAAAAAAAATAGGTTCGGGATTGTGAAGCCAGGAAAGAAAATTAATTTTATTGCCGAGTTCCGAGTTCGGTTAAATGTTATATTAATTGGAGGTTTGCGATCCCTGTCAAGACGTCTCTGCAATATCTGTTGGTCCCACTTTATCCTGGTCTTTTTCCAGTCTGCCTTGTAGTATTGTTAAGTAATTTCATTGTAAATCACCAGTCAATTCAATTTTGCAAGTACATGTAACCCATAATTGTGGAAAATCCTTATAAATAAAATATGCCTCCTGGAGTTCCCTAAACTGTACTTCGCTTTCATTGTCAGGTCTGAAATGGTAGTCATAACGTATTTCGGTGTAAAGATCTCATCAATACGAATAAAATGAGCCCAAACACTTGGTAGTTGCTATATACCGATGGAAAGGTCCAAATCTTCACGTTCATATAGACTCACCCGATATACATACGAATATCAAGTTTTTACCTGATGCTTGCCTACAATTTTCAAGAGTTGCCTTCGATTTCTCAGAATTTCTGCAGTCAGATCGGGTGAAAATGGACTCAACTGCAACCATACCCTTTCATATACAAAAAGTTTTTTCGAATTGGTCCAGGCGTCTTCGAGAAATCGAGTCACAAAGACAAAAATAAAAAATAACGATCGACTTGAGACTCTTTTTTAGGGTTCCGTTCCAAAAGGGTAAAACGGTATCCTATTACTAAGCCTCCGCTGTCTGTCTCCAGGCTGTATCTCATAAACCGTGATAGCTAGAAAGCGTTTTTTTTACATATAATATATTTCCGTTGCCGCTATAACAATAAATAGCAAAAGAATAAAAAATAAGGGCGATCCCCATACAATAAACGTGTGAAACCGCAAATATAATTTGCGGTTTGGTTACTTTGTTATTCATATATTTGTATGAAAAACAAAGTTATTTTTTGTTGCCGAAAAATGTTTGTATTTTGGCTAGTTGTAGGTACTAGATAGAAACTTCTTTTTTCATAGATGATAGTAAGGAACCCTTCGTGTGCGAGTCCAACTCGCACTTGGCCGTTTTTTTAAAGTCGGTTAATAATAACTTTTAAGTAATTTGCTTTGTCTGTGTGCTTTTCTAATGTATCCAAAGGTTGTGAGAGGCAGGAGATCCGTGAATATTTTTAATTCCATATACTGTGTAAAAGTTAGAATATTATTTTATGATTTAAAGAAGATTGTGCGACTTTGTAAGGAATTCTGGAATGAGCCTGAGATTTTTACTCATTAACTAAATAAACATTAGTCTCGCTTATTTTTAGTACTTTTATATTTTAAGTTGTGTAATGTCGGAGCAAATTACTTATACTCCATTTAGACAGAAGTTAAAATAAGCTTGAATTCAATTTATTTGTATAGGTATGAAAATGTATTGTTACAGATGTCATCCATCAAACATGTGGCGTATGCATTCGGCATCGGATTTTTAGGTCTCTACGATTTTGGGACCATGTCTTCTTACACCATGATAGATACTGCATCTGTAATATACGTGGCAGTGTTTACAATGTTAGCTTTCATGAGATCATGGATAGTAAAAATACTATATTTAGTGGCCTTAAAATGTGTTAATTTCCATTCACAATACGGCACACATATATTATTCTACGCTATATTGCCGCTAACCACGGAGTTTTTATATGCTCACAAGTTGTTTTTATTTTATTTTTATGGAAACGTGGCGTTCGGCACGTTAGTTTACATGGTGAGTTCCTCATGTTTTTAGTATATTATTTCTCAATCATGGAAAAGGGACATCACATTAAAATTGTATTTATCTCTACTTAAACAAGAAATATTTTTATGGCTCACTGTTGGAAAGTTACACTATCCCCGGGTGACAGACTATATTTTATCCGGGTACGGCAGTAGTATTCACGGGACTAATGATTTTTACTGTTAATTCAAAAATAATTTAGTATTCCGTCTAATTTTTAACCGTAATTTCAAAAAGTATGAATATAATCTGAGAATTAGAACTCTATAATAACCTGGTAGAAAACTTAAAAATCGTGTCTGTACATTAAATATTTTTACAAAACAAAATATGTAGGGTTATTAAGAAATGAAAAAAGAGTAAGAATTAGAAAAATAATTGTCTGTTTGTATCTTTGAAAGTTTGTCTGTTTGCACACGCTAATCTCAGGAACCACTGGATGGATTTTGATGAAACTTAGTAGAAATATAGCTTATATATTAGAATAACATATAGGCTACTTTTTATCTGGGTACGGGAAATAGTTCTCTCGGGAAGCTGGTGAAACCGCTGGCGGAAGCTAGTACCTACTCAATAATTTCTAAAGTTTATACGAAAATATTTAAGCTAGACTTAAGGAATGATTAGTTAGTTAGTTATTAGTATCCGGAACATATCGTTCAAATAAAAAAAAAAAAATGTTCACGCAACCTTAAATTACCACCGAAATCTCAACATACATAACTTGTCTAGTTTTATGAATTAGTAACCCGACTTTTCGGGAGATGTCGTTTTAATTTGGGCAGAAGGCAATGCATCAAACAGCCCATTTTTGTAACGTGACACGACAACTTCAATAGATTTTTTTAAAAAGATGGCCATAATTATTGATCCGTAAAAAAAATTACCTTCTTACATTCTCAAGTCAAAACTTTATATTTGGTTAATGACCCTGTCTTCACCCCTGTTCCATGATTGTTCATTTAATCAACTCATAATAAGGCGTTTTATTATTGTTACAGACTAATCTTATGATCATACTATCGAAGTTTTTAAGTTATGAGTTCCGTTCAATCAAAAACATTTATGTGATTGGTCTCCTGTGTGCTTTAGGTTTTGCGGGCTCAATACCTTGCCTTGCAGTAAGTAACTAATTTCTCTATTGCATTATACCTGTTTGTTGCGGTTGGACATAGGTACGGCCTGACAGTCGAGATGATATGAGTTTTTATTTAAAAACTCATTTTTAGTTTTTATTTAAAAACCCATTTCCAAATAAAATGCATCAAAAAATCATGTCATCTATATATCTATATACCTACATATAATAAAACAGTAAAAAAATCGTGTCTGTACATTAAATATTTTTACAAAACAAAATATGTAGGGTTATTAGAAATGAAAAAAGATTAAGAATTCGTAAAAAAAATTTGTCTGTTTGTATATTTGTATGTTTGTTTGCACACGCTAATCTCAGGATCCACTGGACGGATTTAGATGAAACTTGGCAGACATATAGCTTATATACCAGAATAACATATAGGCTATATTTTTTTTTGGGAATTCGCTCTTTAAGGGGATAAAAAGGAGGAGGTAAATTTGTATGAAACTCCGTCAGTTTTGAAGCTAATTCGATTAAAATTAATATTTGGCTATTTGGTTAGAAATTAAGAATGACGCAATAAGGATTTTTGGAAATTCTGCCTTAACGGGGGTGAAAAAGGGGGGGGTAAGTGTCTATGAAATCCGTCAGTTTTGAAACTAAATCGATGAAAATTAAAGCTGTTTCTGCCCTTCGTTTTGTGACGGTGTCGCTGTTTTTCACACGGACAGCTTTATGTAGCTTTCTCGTGCGTAACTAGCTCCGGTAAGTGTTCACTTTTACCGATAGATGGCATTGTCCATACATTCTAAAAAGGCAGTCAATGCAATGCAATGGTATGGTATGATAAGTCTGAAACATCTCGAATCGTCTCGCGCAACCCGTCGTTTCCCCGGGCTCTTGGAATTCGACATCAGAGGTTTAAGATCTTTCATTTTGACGACCCGTTATCGCTGGCATAAGCGACATGTTCCGCGTACGAAGTCGCGGGCAGAAGCTAGTACGAATATATCTTCTTCTTCTTCTTATATATAAAAATCAATTGCTGTTCGTTAGTCTCACTAAAACTCAAGAATGGCTGGACCGATCGGGCTTATTTTGGTTTTAAAATGTTTGTACAGATCGAGGGAAGGTTTATACGATGAGAAAATATGACTTTTTTTTTAAAGTAAGTGATACGAAGTTCACCTGGTCAGCTAGTATAATATATAAATAGTATGTATGTAACTTTATATCTATTAAAATTGTGTTGCTGCGCCCTGACAGGGTATCATGTATGTGCTTTTACTTTTTGTAACATCTTTGTACTACTCATGATCGCAATAAANTAAAGTAAGTGATACGAAGTTCACCTGGTCAGCTAGTATACAATAATAACAGTTTAGTGAGTTACAAGATGCACCAAAAAGGGCAACGTTCAGTAACTTAGTAGAACAAACACTTAGTTGTTGATATATCGACCACGTGGAAATAATATTTTTTGACGACTCAAACTTATATTGCTGCAAATTAAAGTGATTTACTTTTCAGCATAGAGATGTGTATTTTATATTTATTTTTGACGTGTGTGGGTGGTATTTTGGTAAATGTAAAATAAATCTAGAATTCAAAACAAACCGAACATCAAAGAATGTTACCAATTTATGATCAATGGCTTTTTAATAGTTTACTGTCATTGTTTTTAGCCACAACAGAGTACCCAAATTGTAGAAACACCATGTAGATAAAAAAAAATTGATGAATATAAAAAAAAAATAAGCATTTATCTGTATTTTTCCCTAATCATCCAATCGATTTTGAATACCTTTAGAAAGTTGCTTTTGTTTAAATTATATCTAATTATATTTTTGTTTATTTTTTTCTGATACCTTTTTCACTAGGCAAACCTTATGTCGTCGTTTTGGCAGTACTTTAAAATTTACATTAAATATTTTTGGATCTCTTTTATACATGTGATTTCAAATATTATTTAAAATTGTAATTTACTAGTAATTGCACGCAATTACAATGTTGCTATAGAAAATGCATGTACTGTAATTGTTAGGGTATCCAGTGTGTGGATAATGTCAGCTCGGCTCAGGTCTTGTTCGTGTTTATTCCTTCCAGGGATGATATGATGATGCTTTCAGGGTTTCCCCAGTGAATGCGTTTATTTCTTAATGAGAAATGCGTATATTATAGTATTATAAATAATTACAAGTGAGTATGCGTTGCCGGTAATAGCAGAAGACAGAAAGTGTCCACTATATGTATAAAAAATATTAAAATGTGAAAATTGATGTCGTCGGTAAAACAGGTTTCAAGACTCCTATTGGCAATGCTTGGTAAACAAGGCGGCGATTGTTCCCGTCGATGCTAGCGTGTTTTTACCTGACTGCCAAGAAGGGTTGTGTTGTCGTAGAATATGGATAGGTGGCGCTTCTTGTAAATAATAATAATGACTCGATTTGTGTCCCACGCTAGCCCTTATTAATCCTGCACCCTTTCTGTCATGGTACTTTCCACGGGTTTGACGCATTTGGTACAGCACTTGTACACCATGCTCAAATCGAGACTTAGCAACTGGTACCTACAATTCTCAATAGGTACACTTCGCAACTGGCGCACTTCTCAATTGGTGTACTTCGCAAAAGGAGCACTTTTTAAGATGAGTGGAGATTTGGAAAAAATACTAAAAACGAAGGAATCTTTGGTTTTGTGTAGGTAATTATTTCACACAATGTCAGAGAAAACCGTAAACAGCGTGATGTGATTTTTAACTGAAAGTATAAAAATCTGTTACGTAAATCTATAATAGGGGTGGAACATTTCAAGAAAAACATCATGTTTCTCCAATTAATCAAGTAATTTAATTTTAATCTATAAACTTAATTAAAAGTAACAATTACTAGGTAATAAACAAAGGTTTATCTATGTATATTTTTTACTTTTATGACCTGTTTTTGAGAAACAGGTTATGATTTCATATATAGCTTTTATTTAATTAATAATCATTACTGTAACTAAAAGGAGTATAGTTTAAATTATAATATTGTAAAGGTTATTGATTTAATGATATTATATTATGTCTTTATCATGATAACTTTATGCTGTTAATTATTTTAATTTGCAAAATTTTAATAATGTTATAGTGATTATGTAGAGTTTAATTAAATTTATTGCATTAATTGCATTTGAAATTATTACCTACGCAAAACCAAATATTCAAAAATTTTTAGTATTTTTTTTACAAATCTCCACTCATCTTAAAAAGAGCTCCTTTTGCGAATTGTACCAATTGAGAAGTGCATCAGTTACGAAGTGTACCAGTTGCTAAGTTCACCATTTAAGCATGGTGTACAAGTTGCGAAGTGTACCAAATGCGTCAAACCCCTTTCCACATCTGAATCGAAACAGCACGCTCACACCTAGCTACTTGACAGGCGGGTGCTGTACCGCTAGGCCACAACCACTGTTTTTTCTTATTTCGGCATAAAGCCCGAATGAATGATAACTTCACTAACCGAGCATAAATTAGTCCTTTGTCTTAGAACTATAACTAGTTATGTGTTAAGCAACCTAATTTTTTTTTTTTCAGTTAATGACAACAATGGGTCGAGCGAGAGCATTTACTCTTGGTTTGGATGTCGTTGTACCATACCTTGGTGGTGCTTATGTAGCTATAGTAATGTGGTTGTACGGATTGAAAAAGTTTTGTACTGATATACAATTTTGGCTAGGGTTCAGACCAACTAGGTTTTGGACGATAACTTGGGCAATACTTCCTGTCGCGCTTTTCGTAAGTTTTTTTTCACATTATTTTGATACTGTTTGTACAATTACTTAATATGAAATTGGTTTCTAGGAGTACACACAACAGTATCGGTTTTGTACACTTAATTCGAAATTCTTATTTTACTAATTGTAATACTTAATTCCCACTTTTGTGATAAGCAATAAAACGTATTCGATCTAATCCCTTATACTTAATAAGTTGGTCCTTGTCTTTGAACAAAATACTTTTTATGTGACTCAAATCCTGTTGTTACGTTGGCGGTGATTCTTAAAATAGTAAATTTGAATATTAATTATATTCAAACACGTACGTTTTTCACACATATGAAACTCATACGTCTTAATTTAATGAATATTCAATATTATCATTCTAAGAATCAAATACTCTTTAGAATCACCGCCACAAAACGCATACGTTTTAATCGATACCAGGAAATATAATGTAAGAGACATTTGGTCGAAACTGAGTTATATATGTATATCATTGGATTCAGAATTTTCAGCTCTACCGACTGGCATATTTAAAATCTCTCTCTCTAAAAAAATAATGTCCCTTACTTTACAATTTTCCTAGGTCTAGACATTTTTTTTTTCTAAAAACGGACCGTTTAAGACATGTTGGATTAAAGCTTGTTAATGCAAGCATTAACATGCTTGTTTGGCTCTTGTCAGTGCTTTGACCAATACAAATTTAAAGTCTAACAGTGCGTGTAGTGTGTCATCAAGCGTTTTACCACAGATTAGGACAGATATAGGCAGTTCAACCTACCCGTTGAACTGCTTGCGTCTGTGCTTTCTATTTTTTTATTAATATCTGTGTATCAAAGTATCAATTTGCCTAAAGATAAGTTTTTAAATGTATTTAATTGTGTGGCATTATTTTTATTCAATATTGTTTCAGCTTTGTTCGATACGTAATACTTACTTGCTAGCGCAATCGAACCGAACCGAAATGTGGTGGTGTGCTGTGTGTTGGATATGCTTTACATTTTTTATTGTTTCTTTAATGCATATTAAAACGATGGCTGGATTTTTAATGCGAAATGTAAGTATTTCTCAGAAGATATACTAATGTCAAAGTTTCAACATCGGCTGATCTATTTTCGACGAATAAGCAATAGCTAATATTTATCTTCTAAGGCAATACTGAACTTATAAACTTCTATAATAGGTCTGGGATGCTCAATGCTCGGAAACGAATTGCACTTACCAGTTTTATTTTTGAATCAATGCGTAAAAAATATACGTACGAATTGAAAAACCTCCTCCTTTTTTGAAGTCTGTTAAAAATGCTTAGCTAACTTGAGTTTCAATGTGTTGTTTCTTTTTTTAGAATTTAGCCGGTATTTTTAAATCGCATAAAAATTATGGTCCTCCAGAGGTCGAAGATCGACGAAGGAGACTGTACTACAGTGAATTTACTCGTCAAAGAAAATGTAAACACAACTGTTTGGTCATAGACGTAAGTTCAGCTGTAGAATTTCATAATTCATTCTAATTATTTTTCACAATTATTAATGTTGTCAGTCCTATCAACTTACCGACCCATATGTATTATGAATACGAAAAAGTATTGTTTTTGTGGTTTTACTGTAATGAGGCTAAATTGTTCAAGATTAAATTCGATTGAAATATTGGTACATTAAATTGTTTTTATCCACGTACAGTAATGACTTAATCTAATGAAAATTTCAGGAATGGTTTGAATGTAATCATGAAACATTAGAAATAGATACTGAAAACGTTGGATTGTCGTCATCTAGTTCGGAAACATCATTAATGAACATTTACGATGCGAAGACTACGAGCCGACTACGGAGCGTAGGCGTGTTAAGTCAAAATCTGGCTTCTCTTCATCGTTAGCATCGTTGAGTGTGTCTGTTGTTTTTAAGCGTTTGTTTTAGGCCAAGTTTGTTATTAATATATATATTATATATCTTGTTTTTTTTTTCTAAATCATTAAACTCTCTCATCCCTACTAAATGTTATAAATGCGAAAGTGACTCTGTCTGTCTGTCGGTCTGTCTGTCTCTCTGTTACGCTTTCACGTCTAAACACGTGAGCCGATTTTGATGAAGTTTGGTACAGAGATAGAATATACCCTGAGGAACAACATAGGCTTTTTATACTTTTTATCCGGGTACGGGAAATAGTTCCTTCGGGAAGCGGGCGAAGCCGCTGGCAGAAGCTAGTTGGAAATAATAGACAACATTTATACACCGTGTTCCTGAGGATATGAAAAAACAAAGTTATAATTTGCGGTTTATAATTTTTTTTGTATTTTGTAGGTAATAGATACGTTCATTTTTCAAAGATAGTGGTAGACGGAACCCTTCGTGCGCGAGTCCAACTCGCACTTTGCCGGTTTTTTGTAATATTTTTTTTTGTGTTATTTCTGAGTATGGACCGGAAAAAAACAATCCATATCTATACTTTTATACAAATATATAAAGAGGAAAGATTTGTTTGTAACGAATAAGCTCCGGATCTACTGAAGTGTTTCTTTTCTAGTGTTTTAATTCTTTCACTTTTGTGAATCTACATTATCCCTGAGTAACATAATAGGCTAAATTTTATCCGGCAGTATTTCCTACGATACGCGAATGAAACCGCGGGAAACGGTGAAAAGTTTTTATGCGCCACATGGCCGCATTTAAAACTAGAAAGCAGCTATAGAACTTTTTTATTTTAATTTTATATTAATGGTATTTTTATTTAATTTTAATGGTAAGTCAATAATGAAAGATGCACTAAACGTTAATATAATTAAATAATCTTCTCCAAAAGCAAAGTTTGCGAACTAAATATGATTTATGTGCCATTTTGAGGTTATGCTGAGATAAACAAAGGGAACAAAAAATTTTTTGAGAGAGATTTAAATATTCGAGATGCTATTATGATCAGTTGAAAAATATATTGAGCAGTTATTTAATTTAATGGCGGTTGATTAATTATTGCGACACAAACAAATATCGTTGAAGTTATAGCGCGCCATATTTTCAAAAGCACTGTCGTGGACACAGCAAGTCGATGGCTTAGTGTTTTCTAAGTTTGTATGTAGTTTGTAAGTAGGTATATCTTAGACACCAATGGCTGGAATAAAAAGGCGAAGGAAAACATCTCGAGTCTGAGATCACCAACTCACCTTTTCTTCTTTTTGCATAGCTATTGCATAGCCTCTATCGCGGGCCTTGAGCGTGGAGACTGAATCCAGAAATTCCGTAACGAAAATAACCTAACGCGCCCCACTCCGACCGGCACAAGGGTGATACTTTTTAGTTTTGCCATCTAACGATGAAAAGCAGAACTTTTAATGACTTTTTAAATATCACGCTTGTCTCTTTAGTTCCGCAATTTGCCTCTAGGTGGCATTGGTTGTATCGGCGTTACTGTAGTTTCCATGATAGGTAAATATTCCTGAATAACCTACATGTATTGTAAGATAATAAATATATATATTTTTTATCGATGGGAAATCATTAGTTGACCCCTCCCGTTGTGGGTAACAGTGTCAGGATGTATCAGACTTTTACTGACTAAAACCCACCGTGTTCCTTCGGGAGCCCTTTGTATGCCAGGGCCGCGGTAACTCTTTCGAACCATCCCGCAGCCCCGGACACCAAGCCGACTTGAGCAAACGTTGTGATTAACTTTATTTGTTTATTTTCATTTTCGTGACATTCTCTTAAAAGGCTCGGGGTATCCGAGCTTGACGAGAGTCAAGAATCTTTGGCAATAACCAATTCATATAAAATTTGTTAATTTTTTCCTTTATACGTGTTTTCCAAAAAATATCGTCCCTCTCTGTCACAACAAACACTTTCTTTTTCTTGTAACGTGAAGTTGCCCTTGGATCTGATAGAACCAATTTTTGTGATTGTTTGTTTCTTCCTTAAAGGCTCCGAAACTGAACCGATTTGAAAAAATATTTCATTGTTGGAAAGCTAGAGTATATCCCCAAGTAACATAGACTATATAGTCCGGTATGGGAAGGAAGAAGTTCCCCCGGGACGCGGGTGCACCCGCGGATAAACAGTTGGTAATTAATATTTTTTGCAGGAGTTTTTGTGTTTGCTTTTAACCTACTTAATTAATTGATAATAAATAAACCGGAATTAATAGATGGAAGGTACAGAATATAGTTTCAAAGGATTATCTGTAACACGCTTTACTTACCTTGGGAAATTAATAACGATAGCGAATAAATATGTATTTATACTTTTACATATTAAAATAAATTTAATTAAACACATAACCCTCCTATTAACGCAGTCGGGTAAAGACAACATAAATATAATTACCGTGTTNAAATAATAGACAACATTTATACACCGTGTTCCTGAGGATATGAAAAAACAAAGTTATAATTTGCGGTTTATAATTTTTTTTGTATTTTGTAGGTAATAGATACGTTCATTTTTCAAAGATAGTGGTAGACGGAACCCTTCGTGCGCGAGTCCAACTCGCACTTTGCCGGTTTTTTGTAATATTTTTTTTTGTGTTATTTCTGAGTATGGACCGGAAAAAAACAATCCATATCTATACTTTTATACAAATATATAAAGAGGAAAGATTTGTTTGTAACGAATAAGCTCCGGATCTACTGAAGTGTTTCTTTTCTAGTGTTTTAATTCTTTCACTTTTGTGAATCTACATTATCCCTGAGTAACATAATAGGCTAAATTTTATCCGGCAGTATTTCCTACGATACGCGAATGAAACCGCGGGAAACGGTGAAAAGTTTTTATGCGCCACATGGCCGCATTTAAAACTAGAAAGCAGCTATAGAACTTTTTTATTTTAATTTTATATTAATGGTATTTTTATTTAATTTTAATGGTAAGTCAATAATGAAAGATGCACTAAACGTTAATATAATTAAATAATCTTCTCCAAAAGCAAAGTTTGCGAACTAAATATGATTTATGTGCCATTTTGAGGTTATGCTGAGATAAACAAAGGGAACAAAAAATTTTTTGAGAGAGATTTAAATATTCGAGATGCTATTATGATCAGTTGAAAAATATATTGAGCAGTTATTTAATTTAATGGCGGTTGATTAATTATTGCGACACAAACAAATATCGTTGAAGTTATAGCGCGCCATATTTTCAAAAGCACTGTCGTGGACACAGCAAGTCGATGGCTTAGTGTTTTCTAAGTTTGTATGTAGTTTGTAAGTAGGTATATCTTAGACACCAATGGCTGGAATAAAAAGGCGAAGGAAAACATCTCGAGTCTGAGATCACCAACTCACCTTTTCTTCTTTTTGCATAGCTATTGCATAGCCTCTATCGCGGGCCTTGAGCGTGGAGACTGAATCCAGAAATTCCGTAACGAAAATAACCTAACGCGCCCCACTCCGACCGGCACAAGGGTGATACTTTTTAGTTTTGCCATCTAACGATGAAAAGCAGAACTTTTAATGACTTTTTAAATATCACGCTTGTCTCTTTAGTTCCGCAATTTGCCTCTAGGTGGCATTGGTTGTATCGGCGTTACTGTAGTTTCCATGATAGGTAAATATTCCTGAATAACCTACATGTATTGTAAGATAATAAATATATATATTTTTTATCGATGGGAAATCATTAGTTGACCCCTCCCGTTGTGGGTAACAGTGTCAGGATGTATCAGACTTTTACTGACTAAAACCCACCGTGTTCCTTCGGGAGCCCTTTGTGTGCCAGGGCCGCGGTAACTCTTTCGAACCATCCCGCAGCCCCGGACACCAAGCCGACTTGAGCAAACGTTGTGATTAACTTTATTTGTTTATTTTCATTTTCGTGACATTCTCTTAAAAGGCTCGGGGTATCCGAGCTTGACGAGAGTCAAGAATCTTTGGCAATAACCAATTCATATAAAATTTGTTAATTTTTTCCTTTATACGTGTTTTCCAAAAAATATCGTCCCTCTCTGTCACAACAAACACTTTCTTTTTCTTGTAACGTGAAGTTGCCCTTGGATCTGATAGAACCAATTTTTGTGATTGTTTGTTTCTTCCTTAAAGGCTCCGAAACTGAACCGATTTGAAAAAATATTTCATTGTTGGAAAGCTAGAGTATATCCCCAAGTAACATAGACTATATAGTCCGGTATGGGAAGGAAGAAGTTCCCCCGGGACGCGGGTGCACCCGCGGATAAACAGTTGGTAATTAATATTTTTTGCAGGTATTTTTGTGTTTGCTTTTAACCTACTTAATTAATTGATAATAAATAAACCGGAATTAATAGATGGAAGGTACAGAATATAGTTTCAAAGGATTATCTGTAACACGCTTTACTTACCTTGGGAAATTAATAACGATAGCGAATAAATATGTATTTATACTTTTACATATTAAAATAAATTTAATTAAACACATAACCCTCCTATTAACGCAGTCGGGTAAAGACAACATAAATATAATTACCGTGTTGTCGTGTATAACAATCAAACTCACTACAATAATAAGTATGTAAAACTAGCTTTTGCCTGCGACTTCGTCCGCGCAGAATTAGGGTTTACAAAAAATTTAATTATATTAAAAAAGAAATTAGTTAGTACGTCCTTATAAACTACATTGGAGGTTCTACCGTCAGGTGCCAAAACGACCAGGTTTGCTGGTGAGCTCACTCTCGAGCAGGCAACGTAGAACTGGCCGTGTGAGAAGCTATCTCCTCTTAAGACCATTCCTGCAGTTTTCAGGGAGTGACCCTGAGATTTGTTAATCGTCATTGCGAAACAGACCTTAGAGGGAATTTTTTGAACCTTTTGAATTTGAATGGCTACTCCGTTGGTATAAGCAGAATTCGTGGTATATGCATCGATTCACCTCGAGCACTGCCGGTTATTACGGTAGCCTCTACCACGTTCTTATTTAAGGCTGTCACACGCAGCCGGTAACCGTTGCACAACTTAGGCGGATTTAGATTCCTCAGTAGCATCACTGGTGCTCCTACTTTGAGGTTAAGTATTTGCGATGGTATACCAGGCGGGTTCAGCGAATTCAGGAACTCCGCAAGATAGTGTACTGCATTATCGGTAGGTATGCAGTACGCTATCCACAGATTTTTACATTTGTTCCGTTCCTTCAAATACATTCAATAAACTATCGTTGATAGCAGAGGCTTGGTTATTTTTTGGTGTAAGAATAGCGCGTTCACACAGCCAGTCCACGTGTTTGTTACGTAGGTTGTGAATATCCGGGTATATATGTTTAATTAAGTCGTCAACGGTTGACACAACTACCGCAAGATCAGGAGGGATCGAAATTTTTCCATAGGTTTGTGGAAATTCACCGTCTCCTATTTTAAGAAGGAGATCGGCGAATTGTCCAGCGCAAACGTCGCCCTTCAAATGCACTCGCATGTTTTTTGTAAGGTGGAGTTTTTCGACCAAGGGCCAAAGATTTGAATGTTTAAGACATGCTTTAACTTCGTCAGCCCGAGTTCCTTTCGGAATTTATTTCAAGGAGTAACTTCACGAAGTTTCATGTCGAAATTCGTAATTAATATTCGTTCGTCATACAAAGTTTCAACCCCTATTTCAACCTCTTAGGACACGAATTTCAAAAAATCCTTTCTTAGCACGCCTGAGAGTCTTAAGATGAATCTCTGTGCAAAATTTCAGCTTTATAGGGTTTGGGCCCTGCGTTAAAGGGTCAGTGCATGAGTCAGGACTTTGAAATCCTCTTTTCACCCCCTTAGGGGTAGAATTTCAAGAAATGGCGAAACACGTGTTTAATTATTTATTTCAAGGAGTAACTTCAAG
Source organism: Heliothis virescens (assembly GCA_002382865.2). NCBI lineage: Eukaryota > Metazoa > Arthropoda > Insecta > Lepidoptera > Noctuidae > Heliothis > Heliothis virescens. Next base: position 11,109,630 of record NWSH02000323.1, on the reverse strand, counting down.
AAGTTTCGTGTCGAAATTTGTAATTAATTTTCATTTGCCATACAAAGTTTCAACCCTCTAAGACCCAAATAAAAAAAAATGGCGAAACACGTGTTTACTTATTTATTTCAAGGAATAACTTCGTGAAGTTTCATGTCGAAATTCGTAATTAATATTAGTTAGCCATACAAATTTCAAACCCTTAGGAGACGAATTTTGAAAAATCCTTATCTCGCGTGAGAGTCTTAATATGAACCTCTGTGCAAACTTTCAGCTTTATAGGTTTTGTTTTGTCACGGGTTTGGGCCCTGCGTTGATTAGTTCACCATACAAATTGTCAACCCCATTTTAACCCTTTAAAGGATGTAGGTATTTCGAAAAATTGTGAAGCATGTGTTTAGAAGACTAGCTTCTGCCAGCGGCTTCGCCCGCTTCCCGAGGGAACTATTTCCCGTACCCGGATAAAAAGTAGCCTGTGTTGTTCCTCAGGGTCTATTCTATCTCTGTGCCAAATTTCATCAAAATCGGCTTACTGATTTAGGCGTGAAAGCGTAACAGACTTATGCTAGCGACAACGGGTCGTCATAATCAAAGATCTGAAACGTCCAACTGCTAAACTATCGGGAGTTTCCACGTATTATTGTGAGNGCCAAATTTCATCAAAATCGGCTTACTGATTTAGGCGTGAAAGCGTAACAGACTTATGCTAGCGACAACGGGTCGTCATAATCAAAGATCTGAAACGTCCAACTGCTAAACTATCGGGAGTTTCCACGTATTATTGTGAGTCAACCATAAAAGATGACATATATACATAGGAGGACATATGCTGTCGTTGGATATTTTTTATATAATTTGAAGGAGAACATTTCCGTCATATGATTTCTGTGTAGCTTTAACCATTAAGGTTGCACACGCGACCGAAACTCGAAAAATGGAGTGACTTCTCCCGTTTTCCCAACATTTCCCTTTACTACTCTGTTCCTATTGATTGTAGCGTGATGAAAAGTATACTATAACCTGCTCCGGAGAATGAATAAAAATTGTACCAAGTTTCATCAAAATCCGTCCAGTTTCTGTAACGGTTATACAGACAGACAAAAATTCTACTGAGTGCATTTTTGGCATCAGTATCGATCCCTAATCACCGCCTGATAGTTATTTTGGAGATGTATTTAATGTACAGAATTGACCTCTGTAGTGATTTATTATAAGTATAGATATAGATAGATTGTACTCGCCGGATCACGTTGATCAGTACACAATGAATGGATTATTCGCAAAAGGATGTGTCACTTATGCTGGTTAACACTTATTCACTTGACAACAATGTCTCAGAAAATTACCGAAATCCGTAACGGATCATACGATACAATTTTTGAACTGCGCAGATAAAAATAAAAAACCGGCCAAGTGAGAGTTGAAGTCGCATACAAAAGGTTCCGTATCATTATCAAAACACAAACATTTTTCGGCAACAAAAATAATTTTGTTTTTCATAGAAACATATGAATAACAAAGTTAGAATTTGCGGTTTCCGAAAAGGTGCTATATCTCGAGAACTGCTGACTGTATCTCATTCAAACTAATTTTCGTTGATAGTTTTCATCGAGATCAGACATATATTTTATTCAGATTTTTCACTTTGGTAGTTTAAAAATTACAGGGGAACACACATTTTAGCACTTTAAAAGTGTCTTATTTGAAAATGATTGACTTTCAAAATAAATGGACTTAGAAACCTCAATCTCATTTTTATACACCTATCTGTAGACATCCCACAATTATAGGTAGGATTTAAGAGCTCACTTGTTAAATCTTTGTTATAAGACATACACCTGGTTGATCTCTCAAGTATGAGTGTCTGAGTTCGATTCTATGTCAGGTAAGTACCAATGCAACTTTTCTAAGTTTGTATGTATTTTCCAAGTATATCTTAAACACCAATTACTAATTAATGATGAAGGGAAATATCTTTAGGTAATGTGGACTTTACCCAACAAGCAAAGTAATCTTATAAAAAAAATTATAAGTCTATTTCTACTTATAAAGTTC
>NWSH02000323.1:11063042-11082990 GCA_002382865.2 Heliothis virescens | reverse complement strand
CACCGACTTCTAGAGCCATGTGAAAAGTTTTATTTTATCCCTTTCAGTGTTTTTTTGTGAAGTCGGTTTTGTTTTTTTGTAAAAAGTTTTTTATTTTATGCTTTTCAGTTTTCGGGCCTAAAACTATAATATCTTTAATACCCATACCCACCCACAGTGACAGTCGGTCCTGTTATAGTATCATCGACATAGAAAAGCGTATGAAATTTGAAGAGTTCTCTCGATTTCTCCAGGATCACATCATCAGATCCTGACCTGGTGACAATGGGACCCAACTGCGAGTATACTCTTTCATATAAAGAAAGAATTTTCCAAATCGGTCCAGGCGTCTTCGAGAAATCGAGTAACAAAGACAAAAAAAAATAAAAAAAAACGGTCGACTTGAGAACCTCCTCCTTTTTTTTGAAGTCGGTTAAAAACCGGCTAAGTGCGAGTTGACTTACAAAAAATTAAAGATCTGAAGCGTCTCGAATCGTCTCGCGTATCCCGTTGTTCCCGCGAGGTATTAGAATTTGACATCAGACGTTTTAGATCTTTGATTATGACGACCCGTTGTCCCTGGCATAAGCGATATGATCTGCTGACGAAGTCGCTGGCAGAAGCTAGTAATTAATAATTTTACAATCATTGTAAAACAGAAAATGTATTTCAACGACCTATATTTTGTTTAAATAACTGTTACGAGTATACCCTACAATTGATATTTGCGTTTCAGGGGAGCGGGAGGAGGGGGGATGTTTGGTGACGTCAATATCTCAGCCATTTTGGATTCGCTAAGTGTAAGCTACGACAAAAGAGTGAGGCCGAACTATGGAGGTTTGTATAATTTAACTTCTTATTTAATTTATTTTCGCCATATACAACGTTTCACTAGCTAGCTGGCGGTTTATTTTTTTATGCCCAACGTTAATTTTCTGTAAGGTCCTAACTGAAATATGCGCCCATTGATAACAAGATAAGAATCGATCATTAGAGGTACATACGAGCTGAATATTAGTACCCAGCAATAAAATCCAAAACGATTTTCTGAGCTCATTATTATTCCAGTCGTATAGCATTTACCTTGCGAATACCGGAGGCTTTTACAACTACATACTTTTATTGGATCTAGTTTGCATATAATATATTAATGTTAATTGATGACTGTGCATTTCATACAATTTATACTACAAACATTTTGAAGTAATTTTATGTCTATGTTGAACCGATGGCAGTTGAGGTCGAAGAAATGGTTAGTTGATCAGCTGAAGCAACACAACTAATTATTCCTCCTTTCGTCATTCTTTGTACGTATACTATGTACGATCGTACGTAAGGTAATAATTATTGTTAATAGCGATTTCAATACGCTTACCTAAAAAACCTACTTTACTGCCAAAAAATTGCAGTACCTACAACAATGGACAAAGACTCATTAACTTGTGTTCCGTAATGTAAATATATTGTAGAAATTAATATTTTAATACCATAAAAAAATTAAAGTTCAGACCAAATATTTACATGTTTGTTAAACTAAATAAAGATTACCAATGTTTAGGGCCAATTTCAGAGGTTCAAGATAAAGTTTTAGACAGCTATCTGAAAGACAATGCTATAGAAATGTTTTTAATTTTGACTTAATTTATATGGCATTATCTTCACACAGCTGTTTGGAATCCTTTATCTGGAAACTGGCCACTGGTTAGTTTCTTTGGGGAAAAAAGCTAATCTTGATCAAGCAAAAAACATCAAATAGGTAAAATATTTTGTATTTCAAAAATTGCGCCGGATGATGCAATATTTTAAGCTCTATTAGAAAAGGAATATACTCGTACAGTAGAAATGGTTTCTGTCTCGGTTCCGGTGCTGTGGTGCTCCGTCGTGATCCCACGCGGTTCTTAATTGCACTTCGGTTAGGACAAACTAGACTATGGGGTAAAGTTTGTAGCGATTCGTTTCTTAGAAAAATCAGGTTGGTTAATTGATAAATTAAAGCTTGGGTATATTAGTTAATCAAATTTATTTTCGGTAAATAGTTTGGTGAAACAAGATTGCTGGAGCCCCTATAAATATGTAGACACCTTATTTTATTGTAGTTTCCAGTATTTTACACATCTGTGAAAATTTCAACTGTCCTGCTATCACGGTTCATGAGATACATCCTGGTGACAGGCGGACAGCATAGTCTTAGTTACAAGGTCTCGTTTTACCCCCTAGGTACGGAGCCCTAAAAAGTGTCAATTGTTTAAAATCTAATTAGGCTGCCCGCTTACGTCAGACTTTCTGGTCTCGTTCTTACTAGGATTTTCTGACCGACTTTATGTAGGAAGTACGCGTAGCTCTATTGCTATCATTGTGTTCTTTTTCTCCTACAAAAATCGGTCTCCGATATCGGACGTGGACGGCATCCTATTTGTTCTTTCGTAACCGCTTACTAAGAAGTCTTATTGGTTGTTGTAAAAATATTTAGGTGAGAATTTAGAATCTACCTACTCTTATAACATTTAGTTTAGTAATTGACGTTTTTGTACTTATAGATTAGACCTAGCATCTTCATTTTGAAATTTTGGTGGTAGTTTTTGAAGATTTAATTACCAATGTTTAGTTTTGTGTTTTCTTCTTTTGTGGTCATTATCAATGTTACACGTTATATTTCGAGATTTTTTAACTGCTTCGAGAAAAGGACAATACAGACATACCTCCCTTTTGCTCGACTTAGCGACAGACTTAATTTGTAAACTTCACCAATTCAAAGTTGATTATATGTTACAAAACCTCTGCCGAGAGTTTATAGCAATATTTGTAAAAAGTAAAATTGCTATAAAATTTAAACTAGTGGTGGAGGTCATGATTTTAGCATACTTATTAGAGCAAAATATTCTGAAAAGATAGATTACCTACTATGCGATTTAGATATTCAGTACTAACGTGGAAGCTATGAGGATTCAATTTGACTCACATTTTGCATTATTACAATCAATTTATTAAATTGTGCCTAGAATTGAAATAGGCACGTGTATTCGGCTAAGCTATGTTAGTTTGTTTAGTTGATTAGCTAACAAAAAAGGGCGAATGGAATAATTTTAACAGGATAGCTTCAGGTAATGTAACTGATGTACTATTTCAGGACCGCCAGTGGATGTGGGAGTCACCATGTACGTGCTCTCCATCAGCTCCTTATCTGAAGTGAAAATGGTATTTAATGCTGCAAAACTACTTTTACATAGACTGTCATTTTCAGAACGAAAAATGACATAACTGCGTTTGACTAGTAACCCTTGGTCGAACTGAGGACATTAATGTTCGAATAGTCGTATAAAGTGTGTGGTTCAAGTTCGACCTAGGGTTTCAGGGCGTCACGTACCGTCCTCTGGTTTGGTTTTCACGGCGCGAGGCGCACGCGTACTCACGATTGGGCTTGATTGCAGGTCCGCCAGTGGAGGTGGGCGTCACCATGTATGTGCTCTCTATCAGCTCCGTCTCCGAAGTGCTCATGGTACTCGTCACTGTCAGCTCACGCTTGTCTCGGTCGCTCCGGCCACCGCGCCGCCGCGACCGAGCAGCCCCAGACACGAGGCTGCGAGCATGCCGGCGTAATGGAGCTGACCACCCGAAAAGCGGCGCACCTCTCACTTTTAGTCGAAGATCCCAGCGTTCCTAGACATACTAAACAGGTTGTCCCTCGAAGTAAGGATCACATGGAACAGGGGTGTGGACGGAGTCATTTACTATCTTTTTGACTTCCGAATGTGGGTCAAATTTTGAACAGGTCAAAAACTATTGCTAATTTTAGCAAAATTTCAACAATTTCGCACTGTGGTCGAATTTTTGAAGAGTTGTTGTTTTTATTAGTCATACTTTTGTGCAGGTAGAAAACATGTGTCTATTAAAATATAGCTTTTTCTTCGAAAAAGTGGATTTGGTAAAAGCATAGTGAATTTCAACCGATTTCCAAAATATTCTTGATTAAAACCACGAATTAGGAAAAAAAATCCCACTTTTTAAAGATTCTTTTGAGGCATACCTACTCGTATATATATTACTAGCTTCTGCCAGCGGTTTCATCCGCGTCCCGTGGGAACTGCTCGGTGCACCAGGATAAAAAGTAGCCTATAGCCTTCCTCGATGAATGGACTATCTAACACTGAAAGATTTTTCAAATCGGACCAGTAGTACCTAAGATTAGCGCCTTCAAACAAACAAACTCTTCAGCTTTATAATATTAGTATGGATTACGATATACTTAATAGTTTTTAAATTAGAGACTTTTGTTATCAACGAGGTGATGATTTCACAGCTTACTCCCATACAAAATTGATTTTTCACCCGTCAAATTTAGATTCACATTCTGAAGTCAAAAAGTTGGTAAATAATCCTGTCCACACCTCTGCTCCATTTGATCCTTACTTCGCATGACAGCCTGTATATTTTTAGCATAGCTACTTAGTTGGTCATGTTAGGTTAGTAGCCAATTAGAGGTGAGGTGAGAAAATGGGATAACCTTGCATTCTTATAACTCCGCCTCATCTTATTTATTTACAGTGCAAAATAAAAAAAATAATATAAGTTTTGGCCATATAGTTGCTTCATAAAATATCCACGCTTAAATGTGTCAGATGTAACATTTTTGCGATTTCGAGAATCGAGAATAGAACCCGAGGCCCCGTGTAGAGCAGTCGTGCCATGCTTTTATTAGACCTGTAATAGTCAAATTATTTATTTCACTAAGTCTTTTACAAGTAAAAATAAATTGGTTATTATCTAGTTAAATAATGAATTCCCTTACCCATTCCAAAAGTACTTAGCTTCCTATGGAGAAGAACGGGCAAGAAACTACATGGTTACTCTTTTAAAAAATAGTATAAACAATTTGTATACATATGAATGCTATATGCAAGGATCATGTGGAATCTAAGAATTCGGTATAAACATATAAACACTATTCGATACCTCACAATATTGTCTTTCAGAAAATAAAGTGTGTCTGGGAACTGCTGTATTTTAATATATTAAACTTTATGACTTTAAACAACTCGTACAACCAATACGAAGTTAGAGGTTCCGAGAATGGTGGTGGTGTGCCTCTCTGGGTGCGTCTTCAAAAATACATACTAAAATGTACCTTGCCATAAAGCATCCCTCCAAGCAAGCCACTCCTGAAGTTTGCTCCATTGTTGTTTTTCTGAGCTTTTTATTACATTCTTGAATAAGTGTTTGTTGTGATTGTGGGTTATTACAATTTGTTACTCAGACCTCTTCAGCATATCTGGGATATGCATTTTTAACCTCAAGTAGTGTTACCATGTTTGTTCTTAATTGTGTGTGCTGTTGTCCAGTAATATCTGGGTTAATAAGATAATCTTGAACACTTTGTTCTTTGTTCTATATCGTATTCTCTAATTACATCGGGAGCTGAGGTGTTTTCTGTGATTTACATGAAAACTATAAACTTATACTAACTATTAATTATGTGCTGAATGGCTCATATACCATTTGAGTACAGTAATTTGAAATGGTAAATTGGTAGCCATAAAAATACCTTTGATAACGGTTCCAAGGTGCAGAAGTAAGATAAAGATCAGGGTGTATGACCCCTAGTGGAAACCAAATCAAGGGACTGTTAAAGTCACTTCAGGACGTGACCCCCACCAGGATACTATAGATATCTAGTTATAGTTTGAAAAACTACATGAACAGTTTATCAAAACTTTCACAATTACATGTTCACAAGATACATTTGTTTAATTTAAAAATAAATTTCTAAAAATCGAATATTTATTACTTGTAAAACATAAAATTCTTCAATTTTTTGCTGGCATTATTCCGGCATTTTGTCAGCAGTTTTACCATGAAAGTATTAATTTGTTTCAATTCTTGAAAGCTTTGATAAACAGAGCACTGACCTCCTCAGTCAGTGCATATTTTTGTTCCTTGATGGTTTTTGTCTATTTGGAGTTTTTCTTAATAATTTTTTTTTAGAATAATATAAATATTTTTTTCGTGATTGGAAGAGAGTCTTTCAACAGTGAAATATGTCTTCTTTCCAGTTACACATTTGTCAAATTGGCCAAATTCAACTCTGATTTTGCCGTAAATGATTTTACCGACCATATCATAGCAGAATAGGTAANTCACTGTCAGCTCACGCTTGTCTCGGTCGCTCCGGCCACCGCGCCGCCGCGACCGAGCAGCCCCAGACACGAGGCTGCGAGCATGCCGGCGTAATGGAGCTGACCACCCGAAAAGCGGCGCACCTCTCACTTTTAGTCGAAGATCCCAGCGTTCCTAGACATACTAAACAGGTTGTCCCTCGAAGTAAGGATCACATGGAACAGGGGTGTGGACGGAGTCATTTACTATCTTTTTGACTTCCGAATGTGGGTCAAATTTTGAACAGGTCAAAAACTATTGCTAATTTTAGCAAAATTTCAACAATTTCGCACTGTGGTCGAATTTTTGAAGAGTTGTTGTTTTTATTAGTCATACTTTTGTGCAGGTAGAAAACATGTGTCTATTAAAATATAGCTTTTTCTTCGAAAAAGTGGATTTGGTAAAAGCATAGTGAATTTCAACCGATTTCCAAAATATTCTTGATTAAAACCACGAATTAGGAAAAAAAATCCCACTTTTTAAAGATTCTTTTGAGGCATACCTACTCGTATATATATTACTAGCTTCTGCCAGCGGTTTCATCCGCGTCCCGTGGGAACTGCTCGGTGCACCAGGATAAAAAGTAGCCTATAGCCTTCCTCGATGAATGGACTATCTAACACTGAAAGATTTTTCAAATCGGACCAGTAGTACCTAAGATTAGCGCCTTCAAACAAACAAACTCTTCAGCTTTATAATATTAGTATGGATTACGATATACTTAATAGTTTTTAAATTAGAGACTTTTGTTATCAACGAGGTGATGATTTCACAGCTTACTCCCATACAAAATTGATTTTTCACCCGTCAAATTTAGATTCACATTCTGAAGTCAAAAAGTTGGTAAATAATCCTGTCCACACCTCTGCTCCATTTGATCCTTACTTCGCATGACAGCCTGTATATTTTTAGCATAGCTACTTAGTTGGTCATGTTAGGTTAGTAGCCAATTAGAGGTGAGGTGAGAAAATGGGATAACCTTGCATTCTTATAACTCCGCCTCATCTTATTTATTTACAGTGCAAAATAAAAAAAATAATATAAGTTTTGGCCATATAGTTGCTTCATAAAATATCCACGCTTAAATGTGTCAGATGTAACATTTTTGCGATTTCGAGAATCGAGAATAGAACCCGAGGCCCCGTGTAGAGCAGTCGTGCCATGCTTTTATTAGACCTGTAATAGTCAAATTATTTATTTCACTAAGTCTTTTACAAGTAAAAATAAATTGGTTATTATCTAGTTAAATAATGAATTCCCTTACCCATTCCAAAAGTACTTAGCTTCCTATGGAGAAGAACGGGCAAGAAACTACATGGTTACTCTTTTAAAAAATAGTATAAACAATTTGTATACATATGAATGCTATATGCAAGGATCATGTGGAATCTAAGAATTCGGTATAAACATATAAACACTATTCGATACCTCACAATATTGTCTTTCAGAAAATAAAGTGTGTCTGGGAACTGCTGTATTTTAATATATTAAACTTTATGACTTTAAACAACTCGTACAACCAATACGAAGTTAGAGGTTCCGAGAATGGTGGTGGTGTGCCTCTCTGGGTGCGTCTTCAAAAATACATACTAAAATGTACCTTGCCATAAAGCATCCCTCCAAGCAAGCCACTCCTGAAGTTTGCTCCATTGTTGTTTTTCTGAGCTTTTTATTACATTCTTGAATAAGTGTTTGTTGTGATTGTGGGTTATTACAATTTGTTACTCAGACCTCTTCAGCATATCTGGGATATGCATTTTTAACCTCAAGTAGTGTTACCATGTTTGTTCTTAATTGTGTGTGCTGTTGTCCAGTAATATCTGGGTTAATAAGATAATCTTGAACACTTTGTTCTTTGTTCTATATCGTATTCTCTAATTACATCGGGAGCTGAGGTGTTTTCTGTGATTTACATGAAAACTATAAACTTATACTAACTATTAATTATGTGCTGAATGGCTCATATACCATTTGAGTACAGTAATTTGAAATGGTAAATTGGTAGCCATAAAAATACCTTTGATAACGGTTCCAAGGTGCAGAAGTAAGATAAAGATCAGGGTGTATGACCCCTAGTGGAAACCAAATCAAGGGACTGTTAAAGTCACTTCAGGACGTGACCCCCACCAGGATACTATAGATATCTAGTTATAGTTTGAAAAACTACATGAACAGTTTATCAAAACTTTCACAATTACATGTTCACAAGATACATTTGTTTAATTTAAAAATAAATTTCTAAAAATCGAATATTTATTACTTGTAAAACATAAAATTCTTCAATTTTTTGCTGGCATTATTCCGGCATTTTGTCAGCAGTTTTACCATGAAAGTATTAATTTGTTTCAATTCTTGAAAGCTTTGATAAACAGAGCACTGACCTCCTCAGTCAGTGCATATTTTTGTTCCTTGATGGTTTTTGTCTATTTGGAGTTTTTCTTAATAATTTTTTTTTAGAATAATATAAATATTTTTTTCGTGATTGGAAGAGAGTCTTTCAACAGTGAAATATGTCTTCTTTCCAGTTACACATTTGTCAAATTGGCCAAATTCAACTCTGATTTTGCCGTAAATGATTTTACCGACCATATCATAGCAGAATAGGTAATAGTCTTGTGCAGTTTCCCGTTAATACATGGTCGATTTGCCTCACAATTTACATTCACATGTAAATTGACAACACAGATTAAATGCGTTACTGGTTTAACAAGCCAAATCATCAGGGAACAATATCTATTTCCTAAACTGAAATTGACTATTATATGTTGTTTATTTAAGTGTCAAATATTTCTTGCCATATAATCAGATAAACTCTCCAATAATTGTGATGCAGCAAGCCCCTAATATTTTTATAAACATTCAAATTATGAACTATAACGCTCAATATTCGAAACTCATAAAAGCTAATATTTATATATACTATGTACTTTCACTATTTATAATACTTTTTTATCATTATGAATGCACTTGACTGAACAGTACACAGTGAGTACTCGCTGTCTCATATCTGTAACTTTATTACGTGGTAAGTATCGCGTAACTTTGTTACATATAATTCAAATAATTTAACCGGTGTATGAAGAAATAAAAATAATATGATGAAAAATGTTTATGAATGAGAAATAAATAGTATTCAAGCTTGCTTGCTAATAATATTCCGCTGACATTAAATTCGCCCAATCAATGAATGTTCCTCAGCGATAACATTTCATTAAGTAACAAATTAATATTTGAACCAGGCGGTAGACAGCTTTACTGACTAGTCCGATTGCATACATTTTTGTGCCCAAGTAAGTCAATCAAGTACTGTTTTTATTTCCGAAAAAATGTTTCAGGATTTCACCCTGGATTTCTACTTCAGACAATTTTGGACAGACCCCAGGCTTGCTTACAAAAAAAGGACGGGTGTGGAGACTCTGTCCGTCGGCTCGGAATTTATTAGAAACATATGGGTACCCGACACCTTCTTTGTTAACGAAAAACAGTCTTATTTCCACATAGCTACTACAAGCAACGAATTCATACGCATTCATCATTCTGGATCTATTACTAGGAGTATAAGGCAAGTATCATGAAAATATACCTACTAAACCTTACACCATTTCCTCAAGAATCTAAAGACTGCATTTGTGATATCAGGTTGAGCCCTGGTATATAAGTAAAGCAATTTGTTTTCTGCTGTTCTTCATTTGTACATAGTTTAAACAGATTCCGTGTTGCTTCCTCCCTTAAATATGTAAATAAAATTGCAATTTTGACCACTAAAACATGCCATGTATCTTAGTTTTCCTAAATAGCTTGCACTTGTTCACAGACTGACTATCACCGCTTCTTGTCCGATGGATTTGCAGTATTTTCCGATGGACCGTCAATTATGCAATATTGAAATCGAAAGTTGTGAGTGTGATACACCCATATAATAGAATACTTTGCATCTATAGTTCAATAACCGAAAAAGCCCTACTTGGGATGTGTTTACCTACACTAAATCAAATGATGTACTTTCTTGATATACCTACGTAACTAACTATTTTAATAATTGAGTTGCAGACTCATGAGTGCTTTCATGTAGATAAATGTAACGTAAAGTTTATAAAACGCTTACGAATTTGCACTACGGTCGCAGTTATCTGGCGAGCTATCGTAACACATCGTTTTCTCACCCTCGGTAGAAATAGTCTTAAATTCATCCACTTTGTACAAATATTTGGAAACCCCAGTGCAATGGGTGCTTATTTTATCGTTCCATATCTCTGCATGGTACAGTTGGCTACACCATGCGGGACATCCGATACAAGTGGAATGAGGGGCCCAACTCAGTGGGTGTGTCGAGCGAAGTGTCTTTGCCGCAATTCAAGGTGCTGGGCCACCGGCAGCGGGCCATGGAGATTTCTCTTACGACAGGTATACAGCACCGACGAAACAACCAACTATTTATTCATGAACGATTGTTGGTTCTCTATTCTAATTCCTTCTTCTGTCCGTACTCGATCACTTGCATGCAATCGCCTTTGCCAAAACATTTTCATCAGTGACTTTCCCTGGATGACCTGGTAAAGCAAAATCGATCTTTGACTACGATTTTATGAACCAATTTGTATATTCCAACGATTGCTTCCCCATTTCTTGGAACCGTACAACAAGTTTAACGTTTCACAAGAGCTAGTAAAGGCAAAAAGTAAAATTTTTAACATTAAATTGGTAAGTTCTTAAAATTTAACTTTTATTGCAGGAAACTACTCTCGTCTGGCATGTGAAATTCAATTTGTACGCTCGATGGGATACTATTTAATTCAGATTTATATTCCGTCTGGCCTAATTGTCATTATATCTTGGGTATCATTTTGGTTGAATCGAAATGCGACACCTGCAAGGGTATCACTAGGTGTCACAACTGTATTGACGATGACGACGCTCATGTCGTCCACGAATGCGGCTCTGCCCAAGATCTCATATGTCAAGTCCATCGATGTCTATCTGGGAACTTGTTTCGTCATGGTCTTCGCCAGTTTACTAGGTAACCATATAAGGACGGATATTTAATTTTACTTTGAAAACATCTTTAAACTGAATAACTAAACAGAAATCTAAAGCTTGTTGTTATATTATTAAAGGCTAATGATAAATAAATGTTGAAATAGAATTCTGATCATGAAATTCTTTATCCTGCATCAATGTTAATAATTATTTAGCTGTGCAATTCACAATTACACATTTTGCTCGGCGATGTTTATATTAGTGAGCGTTAGTAGACATATTACAAAAACTCAATAATTCTTTGCAGAATATGCCACGGTTGGCTATATGGCTAAAAGGATACAGATGAGGAAACAAAGATTCACTGCTGTTCAAAAAATGGCCGCCGAGAAGAAAATGCAAATAGATGGTCCTCCAGGGTCAGCTGAGCCTATCCCCCCACCGAGGACCAGCACCCTATCTAGGCCACCACCACCTAGCCGATTATCGGTGTGTTGAAAAAGGATAATATTTAGTTATGATTAATTCTTAATAGGATGATCTTTTTTCTATAATCACCCTTACACTTTATCCAGGAGGTTCGGTTCAAAGTTCACGATCCGAAGGCATATTCTAAAGGCGGTACTTTAGAAAACACTATCAATGGGGCTCGGGGCCCAGCCCCAGGACCTGCTCCACCGGCAGACGAAGAAGCTGGACCACCTCCGCATCTCGTTCATGCTTCCAAGGTACTATTTGATTACTAGAATATAAATACATTTTCATTGATGCGATTGATTTATTGCCATGAAGATGAATGCAAATGCGATGTACCTAATATTTTAATGCATAGCGACTGCACAGCGTTTAATCTACAGCGAATTGGTTTTAACGGGGTAGTCAAATGTTAATAGTCAAGGTAAATGATGTTTCCAGGGTATCAACAAACTGCTCGGCACGACCCCCTCGGACATCGACAAGTACTCGCGCATCGTGTTCCCCGTCTGCTTCGTTTGCTTTAACCTTATGTACTGGATCATTTACCTTCACGTGTCTGACGTCGTAGCTGATGACTTGGTACTACTAGGCGAAGAAAATTGAATTCTCTTTAACTATACCGGACTTGTTTTAACTTAGGGTGCTTATGATCAACCATCCATCAAGTTTCGGTAAAGTTCTTTAAATCCTAGAAACGCTCAGTAAAATAATAGCGTTCTTTGTGTTTATAAATATAATTATAGTACAGATCACTATGTTTATTATAGATAAGTGTCGTGTATATTGGCACTGGTAATATTAATTCTTTAGAAAATAAAGATAATATGAAGTTCAAATATATGAGTCAATCTGTCTAAGAGACAAACTGTTATATCTTCAATAGTTGTTACTTTACCAGTCTATTGATAAAGTTGTTTGTATACAGGAAAAACTGTTCAGTTTTAAAGTTATTTACATTTAAAAGTTGCAATAACAAACAGCCCTAGTTTCTTTGAGAAATACGGAATGCAGTTCCTTATGCTATTTATTTCTTAATTCAAATGATGGCTGTCTTTACTTCTCTTTTAATTAAGTAGTAGCAATATCGAGAATAATTTCACTCATAACATTAAACCATAAATTGTTTGAAGAGACAGACGTCTCTACTAAACTGTTTTCCGACTGTGCCCTTAGAAAACTGACAAGTGATTGTAACTTTAGTCGCCGAAGTTAAATAGAAGAATCTAAAGCTCCTGTAGTTACGAATTATAACACACTGATAACTATTCTGTAATAATAAGTAATTAGTAAATATGTTGTAACACTATTGTATCTACCAAGACAAATCAGTATTACTAGTTTAAGATTCTGCAACATTCAGATGAGAAATTTATTTAGATGCAGAAGCATTTTAGACAGTCATAAACCCTTGTAATATAGGTACATAGTGCCTCATCCCACAGTGATACTGTTACTTCTCGTGAATCTACCATTAGCGTCTGTCAGTAGTTTAGTTAATCTAAAACGATGGAATTTTATGAGGACTTGATTGTACAATTATGACCGTGAGTCCTTTCTAGGGCAATGTGTAAATAATTTATACATAATTATATTTATACGACTAGGATATACACGATTGCTCTAGTTAAAAAGTTATTATGTTCAATTTAACATGTATACACCGGTAATACACTTCAAATTAAATCTAGTGCACAGAACACTTTTTCTACGTAGTTTAAAATTTACGTGTATCAATGAATACTAATAATATATTAGATCTGAAGGCGTGATATGACCCAATATATTCAAAACATTAATCGGTCATATCGATCTTGGATTCTTATTTTTCCTATCCAAATCAAAAATGGATAGTGATCAGGCGTGTTTGTCCCAAGCCATAAAAATACGCGGGTGATAGGTCAATAGTACAGTTATACCTAATGTACGTTTAATGATATTTAGTAAGTACGATAATCGATAAGATTAAATGAGTAAAGGGAAATGAAGAGTTTCGTAGAGTACCGTTTATAGAGCTGTGACTATTCTAAGTTTTGATCACAAGAATTAATTGAAATTATTAATAAACTTAAGAAACTAATAACTAATATTAAAGGGAAGCAATTCTTCGTTTTGTTATACCTTGAAAGGCTTGTAGATAGTTTTATTGATATTGTTTGAATTGATGTGTTCCAATTTATTTGAGGAAACGTTTATTGTAACGTTTTATCAAACAATACTTCCTTGTTGTGACTCCAGTTTTTAGATGTTTACTATATCATTTTGGAGTATTTTAAGATTTGAGCCACGTGCCATATCTTGTTAGAATGATCCCAAATTATTTATTTCTGAATTTGCTCAACGTTTTTCAAAGACACTATTTATAAATATATATTTAAGGGAGTGGGAATAGGAATGTAATAAATAGGATAGGAATTAATATTTTAAAGCAATTATAATTTGCCTCCTATTTTATATCCACATACTCAGACTGTGCATTAAGACTAGACTTGAATAAATTGTATCATTTAGAAGGTCTGTTTGGGTTTAAAATATATTTATTCAGTAATANAGCTGATGACTTGGTACTACTAGGCGAAGAAAATTGAATTCTCTTTAACTATACCGGACTTGTTTTAACTTAGGGTGCTTATGATCAACCATCCATCAAGTTTCGGTAAAGTTCTTTAAATCCTAGAAACGCTCAGTAAAATAATAGCGTTCTTTGTGTTTATAAATATAATTATAGTACAGATCACTATGTTTATTATAGATAAGTGTCGTGTATATTGGCACTGGTAATATTAATTCTTTAGAAAATAAAGATAATATGAAGTTCAAATATATGAGTCAATCTGTCTAAGAGACAAACTGTTATATCTTCAATAGTTGTTACTTTACCAGTCTATTGATAAAGTTGTTTGTATACAGGAAAAACTGTTCAGTTTTAAAGTTATTTACATTTAAAAGTTGCAATAACAAACAGCCCTAGTTTCTTTGAGAAATACGGAATGCAGTTCCTTATGCTATTTATTTCTTAATTCAAATGATGGCTGTCTTTACTTCTCTTTTAATTAAGTAGTAGCAATATCGAGAATAATTTCACTCATAACATTAAACCATAAATTGTTTGAAGAGACAGACGTCTCTACTAAACTGTTTTCCGACTGTGCCCTTAGAAAACTGACAAGTGATTGTAACTTTAGTCGCCGAAGTTAAATAGAAGAATCTAAAGCTCCTGTAGTTACGAATTATAACACACTGATAACTATTCTGTAATAATAAGTAATTAGTAAATATGTTGTAACACTATTGTATCTACCAAGACAAATCAGTATTACTAGTTTAAGATTCTGCAACATTCAGATGAGAAATTTATTTAGATGCAGAAGCATTTTAGACAGTCATAAACCCTTGTAATATAGGTACATAGTGCCTCATCCCACAGTGATACTGTTACTTCTCGTGAATCTACCATTAGCGTCTGTCAGTAGTTTAGTTAATCTAAAACGATGGAATTTTATGAGGACTTGATTGTACAATTATGACCGTGAGTCCTTTCTAGGGCAATGTGTAAATAATTTATACATAATTATATTTATACGACTAGGATATACACGATTGCTCTAGTTAAAAAGTTATTATGTTCAATTTAACATGTATACACCGGTAATACACTTCAAATTAAATCTAGTGCACAGAACACTTTTTCTACGTAGTTTAAAATTTACGTGTATCAATGAATACTAATAATATATTAGATCTGAAGGCGTGATATGACCCAATATATTCAAAACATTAATCGGTCATATCGATCTTGGATTCTTATTTTTCCTATCCAAATCAAAAATGGATAGTGATCAGGCGTGTTTGTCCCAAGCCATAAAAATACGCGGGTGATAGGTCAATAGTACAGTTATACCTAATGTACGTTTAATGATATTTAGTAAGTACGATAATCGATAAGATTAAATGAGTAAAGGGAAATGAAGAGTTTCGTAGAGTACCGTTTATAGAGCTGTGACTATTCTAAGTTTTGATCACAAGAATTAATTGAAATTATTAATAAACTTAAGAAACTAATAACTAATATTAAAGGGAAGCAATTCTTCGTTTTGTTATACCTTGAAAGGCTTGTAGATAGTTTTATTGATATTGTTTGAATTGATGTGTTCCAATTTATTTGAGGAAACGTTTATTGTAACGTTTTATCAAACAATACTTCCTTGTTGTGACTCCAGTTTTTAGATGTTTACTATATCATTTTGGAGTATTTTAAGATTTGAGCCACGTGCCATATCTTGTTAGAATGATCCCAAATTATTTATTTCTGAATTTGCTCAACGTTTTTCAAAGACACTATTTATAAATATATATTTAAGGGAGTGGGAATAGGAATGTAATAAATAGGATAGGAATTAATATTTTAAAGCAATTATAATTTGCCTCCTATTTTATATCCACATACTCAGACTGTGCATTAAGACTAGACTTGAATAAATTGTATCATTTAGAAGGTCTGTTTGGGTTTAAAATATATTTATTCAGTAATACAATAAAAATAATTCCTAACAATTGTATAAAGACTGAGTCAATATTATTTTAGTTCCTCATAATTACAGCTAAAATGAACGTGGCAGCCATCTATGTCTACCTGAGTACGTACGTTTTTCTGTTTATATTTAACTCCTGCATAAAGAAAAAATAACTAATATATAAATATTGAAATTTAAACTAAATCATTTTCTCGAAAGTGACAAAACATTTTCTGTTGTCATACATTATATATATATATAAAAATTGTTTATACATCATTTTACTAGTAGTTACAATCAGCCAAAGCGGATAAGTGTATCTTTAACGAGTAACTATTAGTTGACCTTCAAATGAACTATAAAAATGTACATGAATATGAAAAAAAAAGTAAGATGTGAAATTCGCATTATATTGCACCTAGTTAGTAAGTAAGTAGCGTAGCTTAGCGTACGGGGAAGCGGGCGAGGCGCGCCGTGGGGCCAAGTCACGTCAGGAATTGAAACTTTGTAGATTTGTTTGAAACGGGAAACTCATCGCGTGGGCCTTTTGGAGGGAGAGAGAAACCAAAGTTGCCAGTATAGGTTCCATAATTGCGCGTAATTTGAACGTGGGCTCGAGCGCGCATGGCCCGCAAACCTCTATCGCGAAACCAAATTCTAAATCACATTTAAATGACTCTAGCGTAATTAAAGAAATTATACTGTGTGAGTAAATCAATCTAGAAATCTAAGAGGATGATGATAATTTATTATTATATAAGTATCAAAAATAAAATATTCAATGACATTAAAATATAGGTATTATCACGTTCCCAGATTAGCATCTACCCCTCTCAAATAATTCAGACACGGCGAAATATTTTCGTTGCACTAACAAAAACTAATTATACACTATTGGTATTATGGATATATTATTTGACGAGTTTTTAGGCACGGGCAAGTGACTATCATGACAGGAAGTAGAGATTGACGTATTTAAATCATACATATTATACAACAAAGGCTGTCGAAAGTTTATATTCTAATCCAAATTCTAAACTACTACAGTTTTTTCTTATATTATTGTAAGCAACAAAAATCACATACCGTCACTTGCACATGCGGCTTTAGGAATAAGATACCTAACGACTATCACTGGTATTATTTTGCTATGCATCAAGTTTCAAGCCTGCACACTCTTGTGTTTCTTTAAAATATATCGGATAGTATAGAACATATTTTTGTTACTAAGTACGTAGATGTCACTCGCTTTACAGTTGTAAAACAGATGCACTCCAGAAAAGCAGATCTTACTACCTACATATAAAAGATTGAATTATTAAATATTAGAAAATATGGACTCGAATAGTGCCAAATGCGAGGCTTTAAACTTTTATTCGCTTTTTATGACAATATTACTACCATATCTGTTTAATTAAATATAAAATGACTGTCAGTCTCATTAGATATTTCATACTTACGTTCGATTCAGAGATACTCAGACAATAGTTAACTATGTGATGTATATAAAGTATACAGTATTTTGAATCCCTTAGACTTTGAGCAATGGTTTGTTGTTGTGCACGAGTATGTATACCACTATTGTAAATAAACGTTAAACTGTTCTATTCAGAAAGAAACTAACTTCGTCAACAGACAGTGTAATGTAATGCAAATGCATAAAATTTATCTTCTTAGGGCCTGTTTCACAGGTCCCAGATAAAGTTCTAGAGAGTTATCTGACAGATAATGCCATACAAAAGTAGTCAAATTTTCTATGGCATTACCTGTCAAAAAGCTACCTGGAACTTTATGTGAAACCTGTAAAACGGGCCCTTAATGTCATCTTTTTGCTTCAGCATCTTTGCTTGTTTTACCTACTAATGTTTTTCATTAACAATAGTATTTTTAAGAAGTCATATTTTGATGTAACAGCGTACTATATAGGTACCTTAACATGCTTGATTTTGAAATGGCCCTTGTTTCTATTCTATGATTATTTTGTTGTTTGTAGTTTAAATTAAGTTTTATGAAAAATATGTAAATAATGAAATGTTGGAACAATTTTATTTAGGTACATGATAGTGAAGTTTAATTTTTCATGTTTTTATTAAAAAAAAAATCAGCACTGTAAAAACACATTCTACCTTAAAGGTACAAAAACAATACGACCAAATATATTTATGACAATAATTAATAAAACAAATGTCTTTAACGACGCCTGATAATTAACATCGAATTATATTAAATCCTGAATAGTTGAAATAGTTTGCAGTTGCTGTCATAAATGTCGTTGCGTTGTTATTCGATAAATATTGTTTTTATTATATACTAAATCCATGTAAAAATCGAATCTTTCTAAAAAGTAAATCCATTTTTCTAATGCAAATTAAAGGCTATGAAGCTGCAAATATAAAAGGTATTACACAGGTGTCTTTCGTATAACGGGTACAGCGTGCGGAAGATTATACCACGGGTCAGGGGAAACTACAATCCCATGTTGTGACTATTGGTACATAGACCGCGCGCATTTGTCGCGAGCCGTTGGTCGACGACGGCTGCATATGTGATGTAATCACATACTTACATGATTCTTTAACATCTTTTGGCAATCATTTTGAAATAACCTGACACCATTAACTAAGTTGTGTACACATAACGAATTTCAGTAGTTTCCGAGATATTTGCAATTTTAGGATTTTTTGAATTTACCCCAAAATTCGATATATACGTATTTCTCGAAAAGTGCTTATTTAACAGGATCCACTCAAACACGTTGTCTAACTGGTTTGGAATAAATGAATTATTGCAAGAATACGTTGGTTAGTAGCAATTTATAACATATATGCTTGACTGAACTTCTTGAGCCCGCTCACCTTTCGGCATCTTAAAGCAGTTTAACGATGTCGAAATACCTATAGAAGTAGTGGTTCTAGGGTCGATTCTTAACAATAAATGTACGGGTAATTTTCGCCGGCACTTTTAAAACACAGCCTGTTAAATAAGGATTGTTCGAGAAATCTGTAAATAAATGCCAAATTTTGGAATAAGTTCCAAAAATCTAATAGATCGGAAGCTATTGAACTTCGTTCATACAAAAGGGTGGTTTGCTTTGTTGTCTGGGCCCTTAAATCAGAGCCTTCTGGATATACGTCGAATTACAAGTAACCCGTATTTTTTGAGAACGCAGAGAGAACCACGAAAAATGTTCTGTGTCCGTTTACACCAAAACAATTTGATAGGTAGGGATAGAATGATAAGCATTAGCTCATTGATTTAAATTCACCGTGACATCAGCGTCGTAAAAATGCAGCGTTCAGTTAAGTAATTGTCCTTCTACAAACAAACACTGCGCATACGGTTACTAAACGCCTAAGCTGAATAAATATCGGACTTTATTTGAAGGCTTTATTTCTAAGAGATGAAACTATACATTTTAATCACCTGGAGATGAGTGTATGGCTCTACATTACACCGTCCGTTACGTAAAATGTCAAACTAATAAAATGTCAGTGGAATGTAATGTACCTTACAGCTTTAACTAGTTATACCTAATGTATATTTTTGCTTGTTAATTAAATTATCAGAATTTTAGCTTTTAATATTACCTATCATTTAAACGTAAATCGGTAGAAGTGATGAGTACACTTAGTTAACAGATTCACTATCACCTCCACAGAAATCTTAGTCACCGTTATACAAAACTCTTAAGGTGAATGCGACCACTAGAAGCGGGGAATTCAAATATAAAATGGTTTTTTCATGTTTTACCTAAGTTAACATTCAATATGAGGCGTGATCTTATGATTGGCGGTTATAATATCCCACAAAGTAATTTCTGATGTCCTTGTTTAACTCCGAAACTTCTTACAAAT
>NWSH02000323.1:11013652-11051362 GCA_002382865.2 Heliothis virescens | reverse complement strand
CCAGATCTTCGATTATCCTAGTTTTTATAGTTTTCCTTATATGTGGTCATTAAATCCTAACTCTGTTCCAAATTTCAGCTCTCTGACTTTATTGGAAGTACTAGTTCTATTTTGATGATCATGAGTGAGTGAGTGTCGAAAATACGAAACTTTGCTTTCGCTTAACTTCGAAATTAAATGACCTACAGACTTGAAATTCTGGGTTTTACGTATGTGATTATAGCTTTCTGGATGATGAAAATTTCGGCGTTCTGGTATTATCCAGAGGTTCTCAAACAGAGGCCTGAAAATGCGTCGAAATGGTTCCAGTAAAGGATGGTACGGCAGTGTTTGCTTTGCGCTCGACTTGGCGGGGGCACTGCCGTGCCCCCAAATTCTTTTGAATGTATGCAATATTAGGCACTGGTGGCATGACGTGATGGGTTAAGAAAATGCATGCATGCAGTAGATTAAAAATACCTTATGTTCTTCGCATTCGTAGAGGAGCACCGACGTGTATTCGTTGCGGCGCCTTTTGCTCCGGTCTCTCGTTCAAGCTATGGTCCGGGGATTTGGATGCCGTGCTACGAAAGCATACTACAAAAGGCGGCGGCAGCGATTGAGAGTTCGCAGCTCCGATCCCAGCCGCCGAGATAAACGTGAAAGATTCCACGGGCACCAAATGTCGAGAGACGACTCCTAGCCACCGTCCTTCCTTCTTATACGCCTGTATCAGCGGCGCGCATTGTTCCACGCGGTCCTCGAAAAGAGTCAACAAAATTCGGGGGCCCCCGAAGCCTATCGGGTCTGCGAGATTGTTCGAATAAGTTACCACGGCCCTGGTAGGTACCTGCCCGAAGGGCTGAGGTCAGTATTTGTAAGGATTTCGCACCACATTTCTTTTAGTTGAAGGTGAAAATATTATTAGATCGTAATCCTTCGTTCTCGTCAACTCAATTGCCTTCTGGCCTATGTCACGCCCACACAGTAAAAATGGTACTGAAATAAAATTCATCCTTCAAACACCAGTAATTGAATGGTCGACTGAAGTTTGAACTTGAACTTTTGCATTTGTTTACTAACCACTACAGTTTTTCCAACTCGTCTACCAACTAGTTCACGTTTGTTGGTAAACTTTCTATTTCATTCATATTTTATTTCATTCGCTATCCATGTTTGGATAGCAATAACTTTCAAAGGCCAAGGTGCACTATGCATGTTTTATACATATATTTTTAAAGGGAAGTGGCGTTTTTATGACGAAGTTATATGAAATCGGATGTGATGTTTTTACACCGCCAAGATAACAAAACGTCATTTTTGTTTGAATTCTATGCTATACCTCATTAATGCTGCTAATGTGACAAATGCGTAAAATTGTGAGGATGTTTGTTACACTCTTACGTAAAAATGACAGGGTAAATTATGATGAATCTTGGCAGGAATATAGCTTATACAGAGTGTCCTTCGAAGAACGGATCAAATGGAACAGGAATGTGAACGGGATCGTTTACTAACTTTTTGACTTCAGAATCTGGGATATTTTTACGAGATTAATATTCTATGTAAAAAAACTGACTTCACAAAAAAATAAAAGGTAGAAAATACAACTTTTCACATGGCTCTAGAAGTCGGTGTCTGCAGGTCTGTTGACTGTGTTTATTTTGCTGTGCATGAACCCGACCCAGTTCTCGGAAATGAGTATGTCACGTTGTACTGCGATCGATTTATCAATACTGTCAAGACTATTGTAGGACTGGTATAGTGTTGATAGATCGATTGGAGCGCTGTGCGATGATAACAATTATGTTATCGCCGTTCTGCGTGACGAGAACCTTGTGAAAGAAAGAGAAACAAACGAAGTATTTCGGTGGCCAAGTCGATCGATTTGTTAAAAACGTTAAATATTTTTAATATTGGCATGACAATAACTTATGTAATAACTTAAGACCGAAGGTCCTTTAAGTAGAGACTAAATAGATTAACCGACTTGGTATTACATGGATCTCACAACTTTTTACGGTAGAGAGACTGAGCTGCGAGACTTGGGTTTTTTACAGGATGGTTTTGATGGCATTTAGAAATCTATACGTATAAGAAAATTGTAGACAGAGCCGTGTCTTTACATTGAATATTTTTTCGAAAAAATTAGTGTTATGCATTATTTGTATGCTACTGAAGCCAAAACAATCGTTTTTTAAATTTTTGTCTGTCGGTTTGTCTGTTAGTCTGTTTGTCTGTTCGCGATGGAATCAAAAACGGCTGAACCGATTTGAAAAATTCTTTCACTGTTGGGAAGTTACACTATCCGCGGGTAACATAGGCTATATTTTATCCGGGTACGGCAAGTCGTTCCCACGGGACGCGAGTAAAACCGCGGTAATATGAAAGCTCACACACTGATTAACAATGAAATCTCGGACACTATAACACCTTCCAACTTGAAAATTGGCAGGTAGGTTCCTCATAGGGTGTAAAAATACTCTAAGAAACGATTTTTGGAAATTCCACCCCTAAGGGGTAAAAAAGGAGTTTGGCAGTTTGTATGGAAGTCCAATGATTTTTGAAGTAAGAGACATGTAATTTAGCAGAAAGGTCTGTTATAGGGTGTAAAAATTATTTAAGAATGGATTTTATGAAAATCTACCCCTAGCGGTGTAAAACGGGGGTTGGGAGTTTATATCGAAGTCCTATATGTTTGAAGTAAGAGACATGAAATTTAGCAGATAGATCCGTTATAGGGTGTAGAAATTATTGAAGAACGGATTTTACGAAAATCAGCCTCTAGGGGTGTAAAACGGGGGTTGATAATTTGTATCGAAGTCCTATGTTTTTGAAGTAAGAGACATGAAATTTAGCAGATAGGTCCGTCATAGGGTGTAGACATTATCTAAGAACGGAAAAAAAATGAAAAGTTTGTATGGAAGTAATTTGTTATTGAAGTGTTGGTTTGTTTGTTTGTACACGCTAATCCGTCCAGAACTACTGAACGGATTTGAATGATTCTTTTAGTAAAAGTGACATTTTAGTAAAAGTTGTTTGACTTACAATAATGAGAGATCTGAAACGTCTCGAATCGTCTCGCGCAACCAGTTTTTTCCCCGGACTCCTAAAATTCGACATCAGATGTTCCAGATCTTTGATTTTGACGACGCATTGTCGCTGGCATAAGCGACATGGTCCGCGTACGAAGTTGCGGGCAGAAGCTAGTTTACATAATATGTTTATAATATAATTAAATACATACACAGAGGCTGTTCTCATACAAAGAAAGGACTCAGCTGCGCAGTACATATTGTTGTGCACAGGTGTAATCATTAATCCTTCACGCTCATAGCTTGATGGGACGGAAATCCGACACGACCGGAGAGAGATCAGCTGCAGATCCGACATTCACGTGCTCACCAATACACAGGTGTATCAATCACCAACTTCCAGACTCCGAGCAGTTTTTTAAAAGTTTTCAAAAGCCACAAAGGAATTTTCTTTTCTTTCTTTTTATCCGGGTGCGCGCAATAGTTCCCACGGGAAAGCTGGTGAAACCGCTGGCGGAAGCTAGTGACGTGTAAGTCCTTGCAGAAAATGAAAGAAGGAGCTGTAAAAGGAGTTTCTTTTGACAAGAAAGTTGACATACAGATACAGAATTGTGAGTGTGAAGAGGAGTTTTTTGATGCCGTCTTTTATTTTTTATGTATTAAATATCATTAAATAAAGTAGTGCCCTCCGTATTGTCCAGGTTCGGTCACGGTTTCGTTTTACCAGGTTTTGTTTTTGGTTATGTAGGAAGTGTTCAGTTGAGAAGGAGACTGCTTCAGTTGGTCTCGTCTGGAAGGGCATCGTACATGCTGTTCAAGGTCGGCTTCTGCGAGTCCTATGTTCCTGAGGAGGGATATCATCATCAACGTATACGTATAAACGCTCGAGTTTTTCCAGACTCTTTGAATTACAATGTTTAGCTGCTGAGCTCCGTACTATCTCAAAGATGACATCGTTTAGCACACAGTATCTTTTAACTATAATATATTTTGCTTGTCCGTTATTGACGTTACTTTGGCGGATTCCATATTTTTTTAAATCCTTTATACATGGAGATGCATTTTAAAGAAATTAGGTACAGTTAACAACGAGCAAATCATAGAAGGAGCATGCCTGTTCTCCTGGCTTTGCATAGCTAACTAATACGGAGATACAGCAATGTCTTCTGAGGTGCGGCTGGCCATTGTTCATCATTGGATTTTAGCCATTTACGCAGAACCAGTGTTAGTTGTTGGATGCACAATATTCGGGCGGGATGTAATCTGTGTGTTGTCCAGTTTTATAATTTACTAACAGACCCGGCGAACTTCGTACCACCTTAGCGTAGCAATGATGCACTACTTTATTTTGTATAGCTGACTTATCTAAGATATGAGTTATTTTTAGTATTCAATTTGAACTACCACGTTTCCGAACAAATGATGCTCGAATTTAATTAAGTAACCACGTTTCCGAACAAACGATGCTCTTTCAATATAGTCTATGGCTGTGGTTGACTTTGACATTCGCGCGTTTTTTAAAATACGCAAAATTAAATGTATATTTTTCCGATGTATTTTTCAATATTTCTGCGAGGTTTTCTTAATATTTTTTCCGTAAGAACCTTCTCCTAACAATTACAAATACAACAAAGTTTTTGAATAATCATCCGTGTCCCGGATAAATTTCTTCCCGTATCCGGATAAAATGGACGGATAGCGGAGTCTTAGTAATAGTGTCCCTACCGTTTTACGCTTTGGGTAAAAATACAGGGTGAAAGTTAAATACTTGAACATCAGTCCCAAATAATATTTTTTTTATTTCATGCCTTACACATTATATCGAATACGCTATGACATTTATTGGAAAAATAAATATAATTTTTGTTTGATTTTATTTGAGTCACAGCTTTGTTCAGCTTTGTTGAGTATGTTTGTCTTTTGCTGATTATAAATGTATTTACAGACAGAGTTGTGGAATACGTTCACATTACAAAGGAACACCTTTCTTAATCTTTATATTAGTCTTCCTTATTATGTTAATCATTGTAAAAAGTTACTTGTATCGTATAATGAACAATGCAAACCTTAAACAATCTTAAATATAATATTTATTAAAACAACCCCTTTTATTGAATTCTTAAATTATTACATAAATATAATACGAGTATTATGATCGTAAGTAGGCGGTAATGCATTAAAATTAATAGTTAATATTGTTTTGTTAACACCCCTTTGTTACATTTACTGTTACTGTGCCTTAATTAAAAAAAAATACCGACTACACTCAATGTGACAACTGATATTTTTGAATAAAATATACGAATTACAAAAAAGACTCTAAGTCACTGATTATAAGTTGATATTTTATATACCTCTTTGTAGAAAATGTTAATAATGTTTACATTCTTTGTAGGCAGTTAGGTACCTATAGGTCAAGTCAACCAGACTAACCAGCATGTGTTCTCAGCGCAATATGAACGATTCCTCATAGAACTATTTACATTCAAAATATAGCGCTTAAGTGTATACAGCGAGTTATATAATTATATAACATTGCACAAGCAATGGCTACTATTAGTAAGAATCTACTATAAATGAAGTAAACCTTGCTGAAGTGCATTAGATATCTGTACATGTACCTAACCAATATAAATAGCTACGAACATTATTGTTACAATGGATTAAGCATATTGATAGTAATTCTTAACTGTAGTATACAAATTAGCATTCAATCACACTAATTTTACAGAAGAGGCTGATTTTAGACACTTTTATACCTACGTACATAAAAATCAACTGTTTATATCACAGTGGTTGAGAATCAATTTATAAGTAATGATTTAGGTTTCATAGTTTATAATATCTTTCATTGATATGGATATGCGTTTTACATTCGATAGCAAAATAACCTTGCGTAAATCG
The DNA here is from genome assembly GCA_002382865.2 of Heliothis virescens. Taxonomy (NCBI): domain Eukaryota; kingdom Metazoa; phylum Arthropoda; class Insecta; order Lepidoptera; family Noctuidae; genus Heliothis; species Heliothis virescens. The sequence continues at coordinate 11,045,444 of NWSH02000323.1, read as the reverse complement.
CTAGTCAATGACAAATTCATTAATTCAATTACGATCATTTAAGATTTTTTTTTATATGTATGATATTTTTTTATTGTTATCGCTTCTTAAGAGTTGAAACATTATAAAAAATTACTTTTGTAGTATGTAAAATATCTATCTACGCACATGTAAAGTTAATAGTTATCAGTCATAATGCAATAAGTTGTAGTAATATACCTCGTTTTATACACAAAATATTTGAGATGTTCTCATCGCCCGGGTATCAATCACCACTGCGGGGATGGACGAGTGCTCTGCCTCGTGGTGGCAATTGGCGACGGCGACGTCTTGCGCCGGTACGGCGGTCGTGAGAAGGAATAGGGTTAAAGTTCCTGCGAAGCAATCATGCTAGTTTAGGTGGCCGTAAAGCCTTTGAGAAAGCAATCCATTCATACCAGCCGCCACGGCAGCGTTGCGACACGCTACATGAACGGCTCCAAAAGGAATACAGGTGGGTTTTAGTATACTTTATGGTTTTAGTCAACCAAAGTTTGAAACTCCGTGCCGGAGCGGGAGGAGTCATCTGATGATATTCCATTAAAAATAACCATAATATTCTTATACCTTACGCATCATAAGAATTGTAAAGGTCGCAGGTCTACCAGATACCTACAGCTGTTTTGCAAGTTGAATTCAAACTAACGCGATAACGTCAAGTAATGCCCGGATGTCTCAATTGTTAAAGATTCCTGGTAGATCCAGTGGTGAATACGGTAAAGGTGATTATTATTATACTTTAAATTTCGCAATAGATATCTTCATTTTGTGTATAAAACGGTCACAAATTACATTTTCACAACAAAAATACGGAAGTTTTATACGCATCATGTTATGCGTTTATGTGCTGAGTTGACACATTTGTAGTAAGTGTACCAGACTTCGGTGCCCATTGTGTATCTTATTTAAGTTTTAATATATTTTAATCAAAAATCATTTGTACCAGTAACAAGAACAGATAAGTGATTCATTTTCTCTCATATGATTCTAAAAGTACTAATATACTACTGGCTCACCAAGCCATCGAATTTGTATTATTTATACATACAATAAGGCTGTAATGACTATAAATATTACGGAGAATGATATCATAAAAAGTAAATAGATTGAGAGCTAATCACTGATTGTCTTTAATATTTGAAAAAATTGACAATGGATATTTTTTTAAATATAATGCTAGTTAGGTATTTTTTTACCAGCGTAGGTTTCATTAAGAACTATCTTTTCTAACTACAATCTATTATTAAAAAATAAATCAGCCTTTTGATCTGAAGCTAGACGAAAGGAAAATGAAGCTCTCAATCTATTAATTAGGTGACACGAAAACAGCGATTACATGAATTTCGAATGCAGAAAATAAACAGTCTATCTTCGAAAAGGCTTTTATCAATGGATATTAGTTGTAACTTTTCAGCGCACCATTGAAAGTAGAACGCTAAAATCTATGACTTTTAAATCGAATAATTCGATCATTTGTCTCCAATGCTAGTTGCGGAAGGTAAGCTACTCGTATTAATACATTATTGGTTTTAATATATTATTAAAGTAGGTATCTATTCTATGTAAATATCCTCAATTGGGTACGCCGTTTCTATGAATGTTTGGTAGAATCTGTGGAAAGCCCTCCTGAAATAGAAAAAATACAAAATCAAGCATTAGCAACCTAATTCTAGGGTAATTAAATAAAGAAATATTCTTCTTATTTCCAAATTTTACGTTGGTACAAGTATTTTACAGCTTTATAATCAATATAAGTATTGGTAGTTTAATAAGCAAGTGGCTTTAATGACACTTATATGCTCGTTTGGTCCTACAGTAAGTACACTCACCCCACAGCTTCTGCTACAGGCCTTGTAGATTCTTGTCCCCTAAAGACGTGGCATGCAAATCTCTGCAGCGTCGGATGTTTCGTGATAAAACCCAAGTATCTATGATCACGCGGGTGGAACGCACAAAATGAAACGTTCTTTAATGAGTAAAAGTAATCGATGCAAGGCCCGTTCCGATTTCTCTGCAAAAGAAAAATCATATACAACACGCAACATTGGTTCTTTCATCTATGTGTTAAGATTCACAGGGTTCTGTGTGTTTATTAATGTTGTCGTCTCCTGGAAGCGTTTCACCTTTTAATTGATTTTCAACAAAGTTGTTATTATAGAAAAGACAATACAGAACGCCTATAATAAAAATGACTAGCAGACATCGATATGTTAGTACCAAATGTTTGCAGGCGCTTTCTCGATTTCGGCAAGTATTTATATTATTTCAATAGAATAATAGAATAGGTACTATCAACATTGCCTGCATACTAGTTTCATATTAGGACTCGTAATTTTTTTTTACCTTTAATAACAAGTTTCACAATTTTGCCCTGTTTTCCACTCGCAACGTTGTATTTATTGTTTTAACGCTTCAACAATATCTATGTATTATTTTTTGATATAAATATGAAATATACTTTATATGTTTGAAAATGTAGCGTAGGTAAACATTATTTCTGAATCGACTGAAACCATGCACCTTATAAATTATATTTTATGGCGTAAACTTACAACAGTTGTTTGACTGGCGAATAATCTGGAAGATTTTTCGGTAAACTTACTAAGTCTGATATATTTGTAAGATAATAATGTACCTGAATAATATTCTGAAAAAGGAATACCTACTGTCGAAACGTGGATTTCAGAAATCTTAAGTGAATTTGACATTACTCATATGGGGCTCATGTCAAAATTCTTTCTTTAGTTACCAAATCCAACGATAGACAGATTATCGAAAAGCGCCATGGGTATTAAAATATAAATCACTTACCGCGGGTTTCGATCGATCAACCATACGAAGTCCATGGTCTGACACTTCAAGTATGCACGGCTGCATGGTGGGCTCGCCATTGCATTCCGAAACTATCTTTCTCACGGCTTGGCATACAACTCCTGTTCCTTTGTGGGCAGAGGTTTCCACGGAGCCCATGTACCTGCGAATATATATGGATACAGATTTTGATATACTTACCTACCATTCTATAAAATGTGTAAAAAATATTAAACCTACTAATAAATACGAATGTCTGTGTGGTATGCATGTATGTATTGATGAACCTACTCTTTTATGCAAAAATACTGCATGGATTTTGATCAAACTTAGTAGTCATGTAGATTATATGTAAAAATAACATAAAGGCTTTTATTATACTACTTTTTATCAGGGTACAGGAAGTATCAGAGAAAATCAACTTACGCCAATAGATATCGTTCTTTTTTGTCTTTAGCATTTGCGGGATCGAAGTCGTTGTAGTCCATATCTACCGCATACGCTGACGGGAAAATACCTTGCTGTCCTGTCCTTAAGTTTACTCCTGAAATTTTCAAATATCTGTTATGTAGGCTATTATTTTTACCTACGTATCGTAGTCATAGTGAACTTGAAAAAAAAATAACACGTTGCACTCAGAGAGTGCAGAAAGGCAGAAGTGAAAAACATTCAAATTAGCGCTGCTAAAGAAGTTTTCACTTAAAAATCAGGTTGCACTCAGATATGGAGACTATGGATATTTAAAAAGACTTAGACTTTAGACTTTTATTTTAAAAGCTGCTTAATTCCATTCACACGTTGCGGGTAACCGCTAGAATTACAATAAAGTTACGTCGTTGAGTATTACCTTCACACCATAAATCTTCAGCTTCCTTTTGCACATAGATAGGGTCACCAATTTCCACTTCTATTTCGTCGTGATGTCTAGGATTAAACTTATGTAGGCCTCTGTGCGTAGCTTCAAGCATTTCTAGCTGACTGTGAGGAATATTTGTTACATTCCCGGCGAAGTTCAGCCCTGTGATGCTGCAGCTTGATGCGGGTGATACTGGAAGTCAAGAGAGCGAGTCATTATTACCCGACTGCCAAGAAGAGTTATTTGGTTATAACAACTTGTATACGGTGCTAAATAAGGCAAACTGTATAACGTACAATAGTATAATATTGTATAAAAAGCATATTATTGCTACCTAGAGAAATTTCTTGTGATCGACTTCACAACTTCGACTAGACAAAAGCTTTTCCGCAACAGCTTATAAGAAATACTATTTCTGTATTTGAATCAGAATTAATGTTTATTAAAGTAGGTATTCACAGGTACGTTACCTTTAAACAATGTATAGCACCGCTGTTTAGAACAGGCTATTGAATAAAATTATTATTTCCAAACAGCATAACGGCACCCACCTCTGTCTAAAAGCCGCTGAAGTAATCGAGCAAATATAAAATAGATGTACAAACCATTCTGTTGAAGCGGCGTTGGCGATATACTCTTCGGCCCCGTATCGATCGGCGAGTGAGCAGTGCTATGACCGCTGTCTACGTCGCCGAGACTTTGTAGTCTCTCTGAGTCAGGGCTAGAGTCTTCGTCTAGAAGGTACCCGCATTTGAGTACAAGGAGTGGTCTTGTATGACACCCTGGCCTGAGGAGAAGACCGGTGAGAGCCCCTAGCTCGTCTGCAAGCGACGCTGGCTGACTGCATGCTAGTATTTTAGCTGGAAATATTGAATACGTCATCAGTGGCTCCTGATTGAAAAAAACACTGATTATTATGTTAATACTGAGGTTATTCACGAATTAGACGCAGACTTAAAATATTTTTTGCTGTATTTGATATAAATGATGCTGCTCTGTCTTATTTCTTGTTTTTTTTACAATTCAATTCAGTAAATTCTTTATTTTCAATTCAAAATAAAGGATCATCAGTTTACTAATATTTGATATTTTCATGAAAACGAAAATAGTATTTTTAACTAAAACTTGCACTAAAACCTAAAAGTAATATCCGTTATACCGCCAGTACTTTTAAGTATAAAGTACTGGCGGTATAACGGATATCGCTAGCACAATTTGAAGCCATAAGGTTTGTATTCAAAACTTGATTACTTTTGTCCATTCAACTTAAGTATATTATATGAGTTAATTTTGTATTCGGAGAACTATGTCTTGCACGTGCATGCTTTTGAACCTAACCTCACCCTGTAACTGGAACCCTTTTTATCTTAAACTAGCTTCCGCCAACGGTTTCTTCCGCTTTCCCGTGGGAACTACTGCGCGCACCCGGATAAAATGTAGCCTGTAACCTTCTTCGATAAATGGGCTATCTAACACTGAAGAAATTTTCAAATCGGACTAGTAGTTCCTGTGATTAGCGCGTTCAAACAAACAAACAAACTCTTCAGCTTTATAATATTAGTAAAGATAATATTAGTAAAGATTCCAAGTTTATCGATATAAGGCATTCGACTAGTGTATGTAAATTATAATCGTTACTAATTACTATTTATATATATATTTATTATAATATACTAAAATCAATTAATATGGTTATACAAATAGCATGTTTTATTATTTGTATCATTTTAAGTATGTATCTTAATATGTAATTATAATATTCCTTGACATCTACGTTTTTCTAAATTGATATTTTATTCTATTCGTAATTACATAGGCCAATAAACGTGGTTTTGTAATGAAATGGTACAGTTAGTAGGTCTTAAGTTTAAAGATAATATTATGAAAATAACTTGGTTTAAATAGGATAACGACATGGTAGGCAAAATATCATTCGAAAATTATTTCTTCTGAGTTCAATTTTTTATATCTGACACATAATAGATCTCGTTAATATAATTACTCACTTATTTATTGTTAGGTGTACCTAACCAATATTTTATCAATAACTATTTCGTGGATACTAAATGATGGTTTGTAATATACGTATACAAATACATAATAATATTTTTTATTATATCGTGATTTTTTATGCACGCATTACCATACTTTATTGAGATGTATGCTCCTGATTTATAATCATCCCAAATTATGTATGATTTACGAGTATATCGAAGAGCCTGAAAAATTACATTATGAAACGCTAGCAGTAGTAGTATAATTTGTAGACATTGTTTAAAAACAATTGCAGAGGCGCTGTTGCAAGTAATACAATACATAATGTGTGCACACGATAATACAACGCAAGCCTTTTATTTAAACCGATGACTTTTCCCTATTACGAATGTAATGAACACATGATATTGTGTAGAATTATAATGAAACAATTTACTCACATTTCCTGTTCTTGGGAATCTCCGGCAACTTTCTTCGTTTTCGTTCGCCATTTGTGAATGAGTAATGCTGTGGGCTCCGCTGAGTTTCCGTTATATCTGGCTGAGAAGGCGGTGATGCGACATCGTCATTGACAGCTTTGGTTGTTGCATTTCCATCCACCATACATGTGTGCATGTCCTCTTTAGGTTCTTCTTCCGGCGAGCATTCGCTCTTCGAAGATGGGGAATCATCGTCCAATCCCACATTTGGCACTAATCTGAAAAAGTAAAAATGATAAGTAACTTTATTGGTTTACGATATACTTGATATAGTGTGAGTATTTAAGTTGAATACAAGCACCTCCAAAACCTTTACATTGAACTCACGTGACAAATTAGTCCGAAGTGAATGTGATTTCTAAGAGAGTTCTTAACTACCGTTTCGAAAAGTATATGAAAATGTGTACTTACGAGTAAAACGGCGTCGGAGCCTTTATATGTTGCGGTAATCTATCGAAAACACGGCGAAATTCTTCAAATTCGCTATCAGCCATGTCGCTTTACATCTGATTGTTGGGTTGAGAGGGTGCCGCATGCGCGACTAGCTCCCCGCAACTGTATCGACCGAGTACGAGGGCCGGAGCGCGCAGTGCGCATGTCCAACCCTTGTGCGCGCATCGCTTCACGCCGCAGGGCGCACGCGTGCATTTGTCACCCCTAGACATAGTTCCTAGGGTGGTGCATCAGCGGAAAATCCATTGAACACTTAGGGCTGAACTTCTAATCGAAACATCCCAACGCAATATTATGCACGCTTTACTATGGCGAGCTATTGTTATAACCTCTGCGGGTTGCGAGAATTCATGTTCCTTCTTCGTATTTTTTTCTTTTTATTTATATTTTAAAACAATCATTCCATTTAAAACAATCAGTAAAGAATGGAATGTTATATTTTACTTTAAATTATTATAAATCATAAGATTTACTATTAAATTATTTTATTTATTATTTTAATTATCAGGGAAAATGAAGAATAAGTGGAGGTATCTAATTATAACCAGGTTAACAGAGCTATTATACATATGATACATTTTTTTTATTAGAATGTTGTAAATATTATGTAAAAAAGAAGGGTGATACTATTGAGCTTAATCCTGAATACATATTTTATAATTATATATAAGTAAACAAAAATAGCTATTCTGTTATACATATGTGTAAATCATGCTTAATTTTAAGTATTTGGTAAATATTTATAACAAGTAATGTGACAGGGATGCACCTTTATTTATTATTATTATGGAAAGTCAGTGTTGCATATACGTTGTGTTGTCAATGTCGTAATGAGGATATGTTGAAAGTAAGAAAACTATGTACGAAATAAAATTTTACCGTTTTTAGAGTTCCGTAGCCGAATGGCAAAAAATGGAACCCTTATAGATTCGTCATGTCTGTCTGTCTGTCTGTCTGTCTGTCCGTATGTCACAGCCAGTTTATTCCGAAACTATTTAGACTACACCATTCAAACTCGGTAGGTAGATGTATTATGTTAACCGCTTTACGATTTTTATATAAAAATAAAAAAATAATAATATTAGAAGGGGGCTCCCATACATGGAACGGAAACAAAAAAAAAAAAATCCGCTAACCTACGCTTGTGGGGTGTCTATAGATAGGTCTTTAACAATGAGATTCAAGTTTCTAAAACCATTTTTTCTCAAAGTCAATCATTTCAGAGTAAGACACTTTCAAAGTGCTAAAATGTGTGTCCTCCCTGTAATTTCTAAACTACCAAAGTGAAAAATCTAAAAAAAATATATGTTATAGATCTTAATAAAAACTATCAACCAAATTTGGTTTGAACGAAATACAGTTAGTAGTGTTTGAGTTATAGCACTTTTTCAGTAACCGCAAATTATGGCTTTGTTATTCATATATTTATATGAAAAACAAAGTCATTTTTTGTTGCCGAGAAATGTTCGTGTTTTGGCTAATTGTAGGTAGTAGGTACGTTTATTTTTCATAGATAATGGAACGGAACCCTTCGCCGGCGAGTCCGACTCGCACTTGGCCGGTTTTTCTTAAATACTGCTCTTCAACTCTTCAAAACGCGACGACGCTTGGAGAGAACTTGGAGCTAGCAACAATATTACCTACTTATTGGTGTAAGCTTATGCATTAAAATAGAGACCGAAAACTTAATATTGTCAGTAAATGCTGTGGGTTCATTAAGGAGCGGTTTCCTATCAGCAAAGCGCAGTTGTTCGCAAACATTACTGATGAATATATTGTTTTCCATACAATAGGAAACTAGGCGGTGTGATAGTAAGCCTCTATGAAACTGGGTAGATAACATAAAAAGATTAACGGCAAGTTTCACAGGTTCCAGATAAAGTTCTACATAGCTGTCTTACAGATGATGCCATAGAATAGTAGTCAAAATTAAAAACATTTGTATGGCATTATCTGTCAGTTAGATACCCAATACTTTATTTGGTACCTCTGAAACTGGTCATTAATATAAGAAATAGGTCGTAAGTGGACAAGAGGAAGCATCTAAAGTCACGTGAGCAGCGATCTTGTCATAAAGGAGATTATTCATTCGGTTTTATAGTTCCGGACGTCTACAGTTAAAAAAAAACAAACCATTGTCTATTATATTTGGCTGTTGTCTGTCTGTCAAGAGGTTGTCAAGATGCATTCACTAGATTTTCAGTTAACTTTATTAATTAAAATTACATGATAGCAAGATGCGTTATATAGTGATTTAAAAAAACCTGTTGCACTCTTGAGAGTGCTAGCAGAAGTGAAAATTAACTTAGTGCATTTTTAGGGTTCCGAAGCCGAATGGCAAAAACGGAACCCTTATAGATTCGTCATGTCTGTCTGTCTGTCCGTCCATCCGTATGTCACAGCCACTTTTTTCCAAAACTATTAAGACTACACAGTTAAAACTCGGTAAGTAGATGTATTACATTAACCGCTTTACGATTCTTATGCAAAAATAAAAAAAAATAATATTAGAGGGGGGCCCCGAATATATATCCGAATATATATCTTAATAAAAACTACCAACCAAAATTGGTTTGAATGAAATACAGCCAGTGGTTTTTGAGTTATAGCACTTTTTCAGTAACCGCAAATTATAACTTAGTTATTCATATATTTGTATGAAAAACAAAGTTATTTTTTGTTGCGGAGAAATGTTCGTGTTTTGGCTAATTGTATGTAGTAGGTACAGACAACAGCAGGTCAACGTATACGAATCAGTCAAATTTTACCAAGCAAACATTAACCTACCTCCATTGTGATAAAATTGAAAATCGAGTGCAGAAATTTGCCCGATCGTGGTAACTTGATGTGCTGTGGTCTGTACGTTTATTTTCAGCATAAAAGTGCTATAATTTACGTGGTAAAATGCAATATTCATTTATTGCACACACAAACATGACAATTTACATATATATTAATTAAATATTTCACACAATGTCTTATCTAAGAACTTCTCACGGACTCCCCAGGTAAAATCTTGGTCATCTGAATACCTGCCGCGATTTTATATATTTTTTCCATACAAAAAGTGCTCAGCGACGTTAAAGAAGTTTTCACTTCAAAAACACATTCCTATACCTAACTCATTATTTTAAAGTAAATTAATAACTGAGAGAACTTCAGGTATACCATAAGGCACGAATTCCAAATACTATACGCGGGCTTCATACGGTAAAGATGTTTATATAACATCTTCATGATATATTTTTTTTTAATCAGTTCAGCCGTTCGGGCCACCGAGACAGGCGTGTGATTTGAATCTAGCATCAAATCATTCATAAACTTTACAACAAACTTGGTTAATTATAATTTCAGCAGATGTTTAAAAAAAAATTGTACCACTTTTCTAGGTTTTTATCCCTTTAAACATTATTTATGGCTTTCAGTAGTCTATAAAAAACATTGAGCTCGAGTGGCTCTTATGGGTTGGTAGTTACTATTGTGGTAGCTGGCGGAGGGGCTTAGCGTATTGACAGAACTCTTGGGACGTGCCCTCTTCCGGACTGCTCGGATGAGCGATTAGGAACTAACTCAAATACTCTAGACTAGACTCTGGTTTTGTAGTTATATTTGGCATCTAGGCCTACAATCAACGAACTTAAAGCAATTCGTCCTTGATTTTACTTGGATCTTCATATCGACGATGAAGTGCCAATACCTCCTAACTGACATTTTGTCGATTTTTTGATTTTTAATGCGTTGGACATAAAATTGCATTTTGCGTGTACTCGTCAAGACACCTAATTAAATATGTTGATAGTTTTGAGAGAAAATTCTAATAGAAATAGCTGCTAAGTCAATGTATGCATTCATTTAGCAAGACCTGCTGACATTACATCCTAAATTCAAGTGTAAAAAGCTTCTAAATTACTTAACTGTACTATGTATCATATCATATCCATGTTCCCATTACTACAATATTTTCATATTTAGATCTCTGAATTTTCAACGTGACGCGTTTTTTGCTCCTCCTGTAAAATGGTGATTTTGTAGTTAGGAGGTATTGGTACTTCATCGTCGATATGCGGAAAATGAGATCGGTGCGAAGTTGTGTAATATTTTATTTAAATCATTCCATTTACAATCAGTAAATATTTTTACAGTGTACAAAATACCTACTTCGTGAAGTAAACCTTCGTTTTGGCTTTGCTCCAAATTACTCTCAATAGGCTTTTGGACATTCCAACATACGTTCCAAGTATGATTAGAGCAAAATGATGTTCTTTTCAAAACTACATCATATACCTGATTTTTCGAACATATTTTTGTCTATTAGCTCTCCGGCTGAGCTGGATCTCCTCTGAGCTGACTGGTCATGTGCAGTGGCTGGCGTGTTGGCCGTTGTGACTTGTTGGCCGAGGCCGCCAGTTAGGGTCCCTGTACAGCTGCTGCATTCAGAGTGGTAGGGGAAACAGGACCAGTAGTTGGTTGCTGATCCCAACACATTCGACCCTGAAAGCATGCACAAAGGTGCACTGGTTAGCGGTGCCCATCGAGGTGATCCGTGTGCAATATATGATCTTTCCTGGTGATTCCGAGACAGTGCGGAGACAGGGAAAAACTCACACATTGCACGTGCGCTGTGGTAGACGCAAGTGCTTACGTAACACAAAGTTTAATTTTGCGAGCCTGTTTAAGGTTAGTAAGCAGCTGAATAATAAATAAATAATTTAAAAAAGTGTTTATTTCTACCTTAAAACATTTTTCTATTACTAAGATATTTTATAAAGAAGAAAGATTTATTTGTTTGTTAGTGAACCGATTTGAATAGGTAATTATTTCACTGTTAGGAAGCTACGTTCGTTGAGCTGAACATGGGCTACGTTATATCCGGGGACGGGAAGAAGTTTCTCCGGGATGTGGGTGATTAGTCAAAAACCAATTTCCAGAATGCGCCGCACCAAGATTTAACATACACTAAGTTTTTCATATGACCCCACACGTAAAAATCAGGTGGTGAGAGGTCAAGACTTCGTGCTGGCCATGGAATAGGCCCGCCTCTTCCAATCCATATGTTAGGGTAGGTCTCATCGAGCCATTGTCGAACAGACATTCGGTAGTGAGCTGAGTGAACCCATCGTGTTGAAAAATTTAAATGTTCCTAACTTCTATTGAAATATTATAAAGCAACAGCTGGAAGTGATTTCTTAAAAAAATCATAACTTGCTTCGTTCAAGTTAGGAGGCAAAAAAAGTGGACCAATTGAATGGTTATCCACTACTCCCATCACACACTAAGCGAAAATTTTCTCTGTAAAGCTGTTCTTTTTTTTGGGTTTCTTTCCTCTTTTGGCGCCCAAAATGCAAATTTTGGTGGTTTATAATACCGTCATCAACAAATAATTTTTGATGTATGGCTCCATGCGCAATACCACAGAGTTTTAGACTTTAAGGTTTCTTTGACTAAAAAGCAAAATCTTAGTCTTTATAGTAAATGTACCTTTTTGGCTAGCCTAAAAATGAGCTTAGCCCTTCTATCAACTCCTTCCGGATATACGTCCAATTACAAGTAACCCTGTATATTCAGTGTTTTGTTCAAAGGTTCACAGTCTTGGTCCCTGAAATCAGATATTTTTTTCGCTTGCAGCTATTTTGGATGGATTTATTTAGCATACTTGAAAAGTACATACGAGATCTGGTAAGTACTTGGTTGTCTGGAACAAATTGAATGATTTTGTGTTTTTCTAGGGTAACAGAAAGTATTTGAAACGGATAAAATTTCCGCTAGGAGTTCCGCTGTATGAAAAAGTTTTTTTTTTTTGTTTGAAAAGACTTATTTTTGATATGAGTCTTTATTAATTATGTAACTTTTAGTTGCTCAACCCCAAGAGGAGATGCAGTAGGTAAGGACAGATTGACAGAGAGCTGGATAGACAGATGTCATGTTCTTGGGGGGTAGGACGAATGCTTCGGCGATACCCGACCCTCCGACACATGGGTACTTGAGGAACACGGGTTGGTTTTTTAGTCAGTAAGAGTCTGACAGTCCCCTTCGCCCTTCCCCAAGGGCGGAGGGTTTCCATGAGGATTTTCCAACACGATATCAAAAAAAAAATGTCATGTTCTTAGAATCTGCTACATGTGTTAACTCTTTGAAAATATATATGTTAGCTTCCTAACTCTGAAAGCAACATTGCTTAAGTGTTCCAACAAACTTAAGTTTCGATTGTTACCCCTAGGTATTTTAATGATTTTTTTTTGTATTAATATGTTGACAATTACAAATAAAATTCGGTTTTTGGTACAGCTTTGCGCGTTTATTTTTGATTGCAAGTGGTATGACTTATAATTTCTGAAAGAAAAGATTGTTTGATTAGTTTGGTAAAGTTTCTTAAAACCCATAGAGCTATTTCGGTCCTACGTTACTGCTAAAGGAACGAGGCAGGAACCGCACTTCTGACTGTACAGTTTTGTCAATAAGATATCACTACATATTCCCGAAATAAAGGGTCTTTTCAGACGGACAACACAGATGTGTGATTAGGGTTCCGTTTTTACTCTTTCAGGTATGGAGCCCAAAAAATCAGTTGATATAATAACCTAAAATAAAGTTATTGAATATATTTATTTTTCAACGGGTATAAAACGCTATCTTAAGCGTAATGCTTTTTGAATAAGAACACAGTCTAAATAATACCGAGCACAAAATCGTCGTAAATCATAAAGGCGCTTGAGAAGTGTCTCTAAGGAAATTGAATTAAAAGCGCCTTTAGCTGCGACTCAAGTTAAATATTTATTTATTTGCTGACATAGATTGGTATTTATAAAGGTTTATTATCAATTGTGCTCAATATAAATGAATACACCCAAGAAAAGAAGATATCTGGTTCATCAAGATTGTGTATAATTTGTATGTTGATGTATTACTGAAGACAGAAAAATCCCATTTCATATGCGTAATAGGTGCTTTCTTGTATGGGAAATCATCAATAAATCTCGCTGTGAGTACAGCGGAAAGATGTGTCAGACTTCTTCTGACTGAAACCGACCTTTGTTCTTCTTCCTTTAGTATTTTTAAAAAGTACATTATATGTGTCTATAGGTAAGTTCTAGATGTCCTATCCATATACATGTTCAAGATTGTTTATTTAAATCCGGGTAGTTAGAGCAATAAGTATGCTAAAGTTAAAAAAATATTTCAGTTTATTTTAGAAAATATATTTAATCTGGTTTAATCCAGGAGTGAATAAGCGAAAATTAAATCTATCCCTAGGCAATGCAGTTGCCCGTTTTACATTACAGATACCAAGCGACAGAGCTATTTACTCGAACAGATCTAAATCCAGGCAGGAACAGTCAAACAAGCTAGGGATTTAATATCTGATTAATGTTCAAACCATCTTTGCAATTCATCACAATAGCCATTAAATATTTTATACATAAACCGCTAAAACTATTGAATAAATTCAGTTTGTACTATAACAACATATTAAGATATTAATCGTAAGTTAGTAGGGATGTAACATTCATTTTACTGTGTAACGAGGCATGAACAAGTCAAGATAATACGGAACGTCAAATCAGAATGAGCTTTTGTGAGAGTCATGCAAAACTGACATGAGGGCTGTATCTAATTTTCCTATGTCCAAGGACATTTAAATACGATATAACGAGGTCGCTGACGAACAAAACATTAAGTAAGAACAAATACAAAGACTCCAAACTCCAGTTTTCAATCAATATTTCATCAAATACTCAAAGGCTTACTTTTTTATCGTTTGTTCTCTTCTCCATTTCTTCATTTATTTGTATTCAATAATATTGCCCTCACTTTGTACTTAAGAATTTATTTAGCAAGAATGTTTTTTCCTTTTAGGAAATATTACCTATTTACTAAACTATCGGAAATTCGAAGACGATTCGAAATTGTCAAAAGTACTCGTAACCAACCGTATACTTATTAATATTAGAAATTAGTCTTAATTTTGGAAATTTAATTCAATTGGGGTTAGGGGAAGGTATTTTAAGGGGTCCAAGAGAAAGTTCGATAATCTACATACTACATTAGAGATAAGAAATATGTAATTTTCTTGTAATCTCTGATGTAGTATATTTTTATTTGAAGGAATAATAAAATATGTAAATTAAATTACAAAAAAAGCTTGCTCCTTAGATCGAGGTGAATCTTTAAGGTTGACTTTCTAGTTGAAAACCCTAAAAATTGGCTCATCTTTTATTGTTTGTCAAAGGTTGATAGATACCTACCTACTAACCTATTTTTTTTACTATCCTTACACTAACGATATAGGGAGAATAAATGGTGGGGGCCTTCTTCATAATGAATGATAGGGGATGCTCTTTTCTCTAAACAATGGTAATAAATACAGTGACTGGATCGCTTAGCGCCCGTCAGCCAACGGCTAGGAGGTAGCAACTATTACAGTGTGGGTAGCGAACGTGTAAACGTTTGTACACGTTGGCGGTAATACCAAATTTGTTCTATTTCTTTATGTTTATTTAAGGCTTTAAAAATAAAGGCAAAGAGTGGCTACACAAACGACAGCGGAGGTTGGTTTGATTCAACATGTTCATGTTCATTACCGGGCTATTTTTTATGTACTTTTAATGTCGGGATGTATATAAGTTGTCCCTGCTATATACTAACAACTACAAGTTCGTGCAGTATAAAAACTTATCCTTTCTAATATCACAAATGCAAAAGTAACTCTCATCTGTCTGTTGCACGTCTAAGCCAAAACTACTTAACCAATTTAAATGAAATTCGGTACCCAGATTGTCTAAAACCAAAGATTTTTCGAAAGTGACTCTCGGGACCCGGAAAGAACCGCGGGGCTCGGTTAGTTGTAAATAAATGAATGGTGAATGAGTGGTTAAATATTTTTTTTTGTAAACTTCAAGTTTGAACTTCTTACCTGTTGAAAAAAACCATGAATTTAACTTTGCATAGAAATTTAATACAACCATTCTATGCAAAGTATCTTCTGTAAGGTGAGTCTAATAGTTGTTTGGCTCAAAATGAGAGCTTTGAGAGTCACAAAAATTTAATAAAATTGTACGTCCAATTGAAACACTATTAAAACATTTAATTTCAGTATCGTCATTTTATACAGTATGTTTTTACATACTTACTCCCATGTCATAAATGCGTCTAAAACAAGTAAAATGAAAACAAGGTTTGCTTAAGTCACTCCATTTATAACTTTAGCTAAGTTAGATAGTTACTTATTGATTTTCTCTGCATCCCAACTAACAGAAACACTTAAAAACTTACAGTAACTTATGACGCAATATGCCTGGCTAGATTGTTTCAATTACTTCTAACCGAAAGCAAATTAATTGTTACAAATCTTGAAGCTCTCGATTTTATTTTTAGATTCATTCCGGTCCCATTTCGTGCCCGGCGCCGAAATTATTTCCCTCTGGTCAAAGATTTGCAAAAGATTAAAAACAAATAAAATGTAGCCAAAGTGTGTCCGTGACTTTACGGTGTGAAAAGAGAACGTTTTCCAAGTTACTCCGAACACTTGATTCAGCCAATCAAATATACCCACCCTCCGTCGGGTCTCCCGCGCCTCTTCTCTTTATAAGCGAACAGATCCCGAGGAAGGGCGCAGTGTGTCCCAGCCGCTGCAGCGACACTTTTACCAATTAGCCTTAATTCAACACATCACAAATACACTCTTATCAGTGCCCCACATACATAGTCATTATATTTACCGGCTTGTGCTTTTGCGTTAAACTGTAACTATTTTGTTTTTTAATCAGAGTGCATAACCATTATTTTTTTCTGGTTCACCATAGTCCCTTTTAGTTTCAGAACCGAAAATGAGTGGTTCTGGCAAAGGTCTTCTGGGATTATGGCTGTATAGAAATGGGTCCGAATGGGAAGTCAAAAACGAAGCTCATCATCACCCTAAGCTTGGTGAACTTAATATGGCAGCTCGACAACAGACTCAGCCTTCTGAGTGCGAGAGGATTTCAGTGATATTTACACTAAGGAACCAAGTTGGGGGGCTGGTACAAGCTTTAACTGTGTTCCAAGATCTTGGTATAAATGTCCTCCATATTGAATCCCGGAAATCGGTTACCGAAGTTTCGTCAGTAAGTTGCGTTCGTTAGTTTTAAAAATAGTATTTTCTTTATTGGTATTAAATTCTACGGAAACTTTAAAATAAAATATACAAACACGGTTCACAGTATTAAAACATATAGAAGACTCCAGGACTAGTAGAACTATATTTGTCTCGAAAAGGTAGTAGTACTAAGTACAGAAACGGCTATACTTACTCTACTACAATGCCTTTTTATTGCCGTTTAGTCATTGTTTGCATGCATGTATATAATATATAACTAAATATTGCTCAGTCGGACATACTGGTGGATGTGGAGTGTGACCCCAACCGCATGGAGCAATTGAAGAGGATGCTGAAACGTGAAGTTCAAGATTTCGAAGTTGTATCATCTCATTCTGCCGAAGAGTTTCCACCACCAACCCCTCTCTCCGCGGCTGCAAGTTTCGGTAAATTTAATTAACATTTATTGAACCAACTCCTTTCATAGAGAAATCTAGTCTTTTTTTTTGTTTCAGTTTAAAATATTTATACAATTTTCATATATTTAAATAATACGCTCAGTCTACAATAGACCATTTTTTTTGTAATTTTACAAAATGCTGTTAACCAAAGTCATAAAGTGCTCTTTTATTGCCTTTGAAATTGAATGTGAAAAAAAACCTTGATTTGACAAAGAAGTACAAAGCGCCTTTCTTAATTATTTCGGGTAATATTGCAAGTGCTAATTTTCATGTAAATGAATTGCGAATAGACGTTATACAAGTGATTTTTTATCATTTTTTAATTTACTTTTCATCTATATATTTTTTTTTGTTCAATCCTAATAACTCCGTTAAAATAATAGTCCTGTATTTTAAGTTCAAATAAAAGTAAACTCCTTGATTGAATAAATTTCATTCTGTAAACTTCTGAAGAATGAAATTTATGACGAACAAAATATGTAAATGAATTTACAGATTTTGGTGAGATGCATTGGTTTCCTCGTAAAATATCTGACTTGGATCGAGCTCAAAATGTTTTGATGTATGGTTCGGAGCTGGATGCGGATCATCCTGGCTTCAAAGACCCCGTTTACCGCAAGCGACGGGAACAATTCGCAGCAATTGCCAACAATTACAAATAGTGAGTACTCTAAGTTTGAACTTTTATTTGTGCGAGGTTTATGAAGTTCTATTTATATTGAAATCGTCATTTATTAAAGTTTAGTGAGATCATTTTTGTATTTATATTGAGAATTATTTAAGCCAAAGGTCTTTATCGCAGCATACAAAAGTAAGACATAACCAACCAGACATAAAATACTATAGTCTGGTAAGCCACTAACGCTTACATAAGATGCCTTTAAAAGGAGGAGGGATGGAGCTATCTGAAATATAATGCAATAAAAATGTTTTTAATTTTGACTACTTTTCTATGGCATGATTTGTTAGAAAGCTATCTAGAACTTTATCTGTAACATTTGAAACTGGCCCTTACCGGAAAATCTTATTCTTAATATCATAACATGTCAGTTATTGTTTTCTCATATAACCGCAAGCTAAAAAAATACTATAATTAGGGCATCAAATTGTTTTCACGTTAGTGGAAAATTAATGATTTCCCTGCAACCTATGTCCTCTTTCTTTCATCGTGACACGTCTATTTTTTTTTTTTCTTTTTTATACATTTATTCCACTGTAACAATTAATTAATAACAGTTAATACATTCGGACGTGTATGTCTAGATATGTATAACCGTGTATAATATCTATCTAGGTTAGAGTGGCAATTTTGAATTTGAATTTGTTATTCAAACTTATGCATTCTGTAAGTAATTTTTACATACCAGTTAAGAGAGGTAAACATGAACAGATTGCTATTGCAAATCTGCCTCATACTAGAAAGATGAAATTTTGAAAACTATGTAGAGCAAATTACGACTATTGATATTCTTTGTTGATGGTTACTACAAGTTATAGAGTGATTAGATAATATCTTTCATCTAAATTTTTTTACAATCCCAAACTGCAGGCATAATATAATTTTGTGTTACAGCGGCCAGCCAATTCCCAAAGTACAATACACTGACGTGGAAATTAAGACATGGTAAGTGTGTAAATGTATGTACACGCCTGTTTTGTTATTTTACACGTTCTGTTGGCTTCTGTTTACTTACCTAGTAGAACTGTAATTAGAAGTCTTAGATGTTGTTCATAACTATAGGTAGTTGTTTTGCAAAGCTGCGCGAATATATTGCGCGAAGCTATGTATTTTGCTCGTGCGAAATAAAATATCATTTTTTTTCCTAAATATCTTCTATGTTTATTTTTTGTAATAAATAAAACGGGTTTCTGCTTATGCGAGTTAGCGCATTGTAGTTATATAGGCACCCTGGATCCAAAAAGCGTGATCAATTCGCATGGGATTAATTTCTAACCAATAAAGATAATTTCAGAATAGTAGGTATGTATAACTTTTGGCTTTTTTTTATTAATGTTTATAAACATATTTTATTGATATAAATATTTTAATTAACAACATTTTTCTTGAATAGTTTATGCAACATTAGGCAGCCAAACCCATTGAATGAACAGAATATTCTTGAGTCACGCACCACGATAATTCCATTATCATCAATCGTATAATATGTTTGTCAGCGTCATCTGTTTAGTGTCTCCACTTGTTGCTTGTATTTGTTCAGGAAATTCATCTATCAAAGTTAATTACTGTCGCTGTGGTGCTGGAAGTTTCAGGAGTGTATCTTGTATAGTTAGCGGGTCTATTATTACTTCATGTGTAGTTGGTGAATATGTGTCTCCGTTACAGGGGCATCGTGTTCCGCGAACTCCACAAACTTTACCAAAAACACGCCTGCGAGGAGTACCTCGAGAATTGGCCCCAGCTAGTCAAATACTGCGGCTATCGTGAGGATAATTTGCCTCAGGTCGGCAACTTTGTCTTTTATTCTAATGATCACTTAGAGACAACGGTGATTTTTGGCCAAAAAAATATTTAGAAAAATATATTGAATTAAGTATTAGTTTAGAAAAAATATGTTTAACTGACCCATTAATCAGGTCAACCGATTAAAAGAAAAGTAAAATCTATAAATAAAGTACGATAAGGTTTCACTTCATAATTTTATCCTGAAAAAAAAAAACTATAATTTTATATAGCCATAAAAATAATAAACACCTCTAATAATCTGTAACTTTTGGCAAGCAGCCAAGCCTCAAAATAAGCTTGAGGCTTTTGTGCTATACACGTGACTTATTTTCAGCTCGAGGACGTGAGCGCTTTTCTGAAGCGCAAAACCGGGTTCCAGTTACGTCCCGTAGCGGGATACCTTTCACCAAGAGATTTTCTGTCAGGACTTGCATTTAGAGTGTTTCACTGCACTCAGTATATCCGTCACTCTTCGGATCCTTTCTATACTCCAGAACCGTAAGTACATTACGAGTGTGAGTAGGTACTCATAATTCTACTGCGGGCCAATATGATTCCGTAATTCGTTTACTCGCGTAAAAATATTCCGGTCCCAAAGTAATCTATTTTTCTGGTACAGTGACTGCTGTCATGAACTACTGGGACATATGCCGTTACTTGCCAACCCTAGTTTTGCACAATTTTCGCAAGAACTAGGTCTCGCATCCCTGGGCGCTTCCGACGATGACATCGACAAATTGGCTACGGTAACTATACTACACATACACAATGTTTACTAATACATAGCTTAGTCTGAGTGAAATTATGAAATTATAGTAGAGTTATATACGGTGGATTCAATCAAATTGGCAGTAATATCATTTATAGCAAACATTTTAAAATGTAAGTCAGTCCGTGTAATGGTAATTAGTCAACAAAGGTACCAAATCTAGTTTGACAATTTAAGTAGCAAAGCTTAAAATAAAAAAAAACGAAATCTTTAGTTTTGAGTCAATTAGGACTTATAAATATCATGATGTGATAATTTAGCAACTGACAAAATTAAGAGAATAAACAAATGTGATCCCGCGACTATTCTCATGAATCGGAAATTAAACTCGACAAATTCTTTAAGAGAAGAATATGAAAAAGAAGTTGCTTTAGCAATTTACGTTCAAAAGTAGAAGAAATTACGACTATCAACAAAGTTACTATTATCGGGTTAGTTGTATTTTTAAAACATCAGTGTATCGAATACACCCCCTGGATTGATGGTTGTCCCAATTGTAGCTACAGTAAACATTTTTATTTCTTGTAGTGAGTGATTGTGTTACTCGATGGCAGAAAGTTGTTTTCCTTTGATTACTGTAAGACCGAAAACATTACGACTAAGACACGTTATATGTATCTATATTTGATATTTCAGCTGTATTTCTTCACGGTTGAGTTCGGTTTGTGCCGGCAAGCAGATGGAAGTTTCAGGGTGTACGGAGCCGGTTTACTTTCCTCCGTCGCAGAGTTGCAACATGCCCTAGTTACGCCCGGAAAGATTAAGCGTTTTGATCCCGAAGTTACTGTCAACGAAGAATGTATTATAACCTCCTATCAAAATGCTTATTATTACACTGATTCGTTTGAGGAGGCCAAAGAAAAAATGAGGTATGCACAGATAAATTAAGTTGTTTCGCGCGGTTTCACTCGCGTCCCAGGTGAACTTTTTCCCGTAACTGGAAAAAATATAGCCTATGTTACTCGGGAATAGTTTAGCTTCCCAACAGTGCAAGAATTTTTCAAATCGGTTCAGTAGTTTCGTTGCCTTTAGGATACAAACAGACAAAAAGTTTCCTAGTGCTTATGTATTTCCTACTTTCACAGTCGAAATGTTTAAATTATCGGTTGATCGATGCTTTTTATGTTATCTTATCTATGGCTATAAAGGATCAGCTAAACTAATAGTATAAGATAGCTGCGATTGACACTTTATTTACACAAAAAACACCAGTTAAAATGGCCACTAAGCATAAAATATTCCTTAATTTCGTTTGACGCAACCAGAATACCATGTTGATTGAGGTATATACAAGAATTTATTAACAATCAAAAGTCGATTCTATACAAATGCTGTTTTTAACAAATTTTATTTCTTGTTTACGTGATAATTTAACCAAGGAGTAAAGAAAAATTGTTTAAAAGATTTAAAATGTCGTAACTTAAAGCATTCAAAACGTAGGTGAACTATAAAAATTGTATTAAGTTTTTTATGTAAATATAATGTTTCTTGCCAAAGTACCTACCTGGTGGATTCAAGCCACCCTAGAATAAAATTGTATTTGTTCTTCGTGCTATTTCGATGAAATCATGGCCATACGAAAAAGAACTAATCATGGCGATGTTCTTCCCTTTTAGCGGAAACAGACAATCCATCTTCCTCCAGTAATAATAATATGTAATTCGAACCTTAGATATCGTACATCACTCATACCTAAAAAGCAATTTCCTTGAAATATTGCAACCTCATCATCAATTTAAAAGTAAAACCAGGTGTCCAAAATACGATTAAACCCTTTTCACTATACCTATAGGGCCTTCGCCGATAGCATACAACGCCCCTTCGGTGTTCGCTACAACCCATACACACAGAGTGTCGAGGTACTAAGCAATGCCCAGAAGATAACTGCTCTAGTTCGAGAGTTGCGGGGAGATATCTGTATTGTGTCTTCTGCCATCAAGAAGATTTCCGCTCAGGACTCCACTTTGGACGTTGAGACTATTGCAAACATGCTGCACACTGGACTTCAGGTATACATATGTATTCATACATGTCCTTAGATGAATTTGTTCTTTATAAATATAGATTACAATAGAAATATTATCTACATCTCGTCTAAGCTTGTCTAGCGATGTCTACACTTGAAGAATCCAAAAATTACCACTAAAGACCAATTCGTTTTGCTTATGGATGGTAACTTTTGACTTTATTGTTAGAGCGTTGCCATAGTTATGCGAGCGTTGTAATACTCGTATGTACTATTGAAATTCAGGTCGCCATTTTAGGGACATGAAGAATATTTGGGACGGAACCTAGTGAATAGAAGAACGAGTAAAAAAGACTATCATTCTTAAGTCTTTATTTGCTCTAGAAATATGACATTCTTAATAAACGCCTTTCATAGCTTTATAACGACGTTAATTACTTCAGTGTTCGCTGGAAACTCTCAACGGGGTATCTTTTTGTATTTATAAAATGTGTTCAGTTCACACGTAATCGAAGTTTAATTAGTCTCGTTTGCGGCATAAACTGGACTGATCTCATCTGCGGTTAACTGCGTGTCAAATGATCAAAAGACATACCTACTATTTGAAAAGTTATATATTTCACCGAAACATAAATAAACTTTGGAGTGACTCAAATCTCGATGCAACAAAAATACACATAATAACGAAAGTCTAGTATAGTTAGAATCGTGGCATTGTTTTGAATTTTCGTTAGGTGTTAGAATACCATGGGATGTGTAATGGTTGCGCGTAACCTTTGATCGTTGGATCAAAGGTGGGGCGCCAGACGCCAACCGCTCCACCGCTACGAGTAAAATGTTGGAGCTAAAATAAAGTCTCAATAATGTTAAAATGTGCGAAAACTGCCACTGTTTTGTTCCAAATCTAAAATAATAATAAGAATGGCGTCCAGGCCTATTTCAGGCGCGACGGCTATTCTCACTTAAGGAGATCAGCCATCAGATTTATCCACATTTGAGATTTCAGTAGATATCCACAAGCATTTGCGCAGCCCCTAACTCCCTATACCTTCACTCTCATAGCCCGACTGTACGACAATCCTTTTAACATTTTACTTCTTTAGCCGAAATGTCTAATGGATACGATAATTATACTTATCAGAACACAAGCATAATTACAGGTGTGGTAAAATAGAGGTCTACATATAAAACAGTAGTACTATTTTACACGGTACATCTACTACTATTTTACACGGTACATCTACTACTATTTTACATATTATTGAGGTCAAGGGGTTCCTCACAGTAATTATCTATGTAATCCTTAAATTAAGAAGAAAAGGGTTTATGATTCAGAGCTTACCTTTTCGAAAAACGGATATGAACCAAATAAAAATCAATCATTTAATGAAAATAACTCAATCAGTTTGCGATGAACGGTTAGCACTCGAAGTATCCATTCCATAATCTTTAATGGCAATTTAAGTGGTATTTTCTATTTATACCGTCGTAATGTACATGATACGGTGCCGGATGTCAGCAGGTCGCTGGAATCTGCATGAATCACTTCCAACCTTCAGATGTAGCAGGAATAAGGAGAGTCCCAACATTTTGTGACGGAATTCTAATAATGCTTGTTCCTGTTGAGCAATATTAACTGTTTGGTGCTAATAACAAGGGAATAAGGAAAGATTATTCCATAGTTCTTGTTATCAATCAAACACACTATTATGTTCACTATTTTCTATTATATTAGCTGCTACGAACATATAATGACAATCGAAGCCAATATTTCAAAGACAATAAACTATCGTCGTAGTTAGTTTCAAGTAAGGTTTATTTACAGACATTAATAAACGGCCAAGAAAATGTAATAGCAATAAAACAGTCGATACATTCGTTAGATCTGTAACGAATAATACGATCAAATGGTTTTTTATGTACGACATTGATGTATGACTATGATCATTATACTATTGGGAGATTTATAAAATTGACTTTCAGTGAAGTCAAGTAAAGGGAAATGAGTTCGTTACGTCGAGTTAGATTATGAACCTTATTTGTATATGATACTCTTTGAATCTCAAAATTATGAAAATATAGTAATTTAATTCGCCTAAAATTCAACCTTAACGCTGTCTTATTCTCCCGTCTGATTACCTCAAAAATTCACATTCCTTACTAAAATATCACGAACGCATATTTTAATTTGAACCACGATCAAGGCGCGTGTAACACGCTGCTA
Source organism: Heliothis virescens (assembly GCA_002382865.2). Lineage (NCBI taxonomy): Eukaryota > Metazoa > Arthropoda > Insecta > Lepidoptera > Noctuidae > Heliothis > Heliothis virescens. The sequence continues at coordinate 11,020,876 of NWSH02000323.1, read as the reverse complement.
CGTAAATGTTATTTTTAAAAAATGACTAACTAACACATCCATCACTTGTTTAGGTCCAGGAAAGGAGTCCGCAGAGCACTTCAGGGGGAAGCACTCCCAATTCAGAACGTGGTGCGTCTCCAAGGCCCGAGTCGAAGAAGTCCGATCAGCCAGAATCCTGAAGACACTATTCCATCACACAACTTCGATCGCTAATGCTAGGTCACGCTTCTAAATTAGGTCGTTGCTAAGACCAGCTTACATCATAACTCTAATAATATTATCTTCTTGCAGTATGTTTCTTACTATCGTATATTTCTTGTAGTGTATAATTAGTATGTAGGCGGATGCATCTAAATTTAGCTTTATGTACCTAAAGGTATTTCATCGTTTACTGTTACTAACATTCATAGTTTACATCAGTGTTGTCTGTATTCATATTTATCGAGGTGTATATCATACGTATGAATGATTTTTGCTAGGTACTAAAATGTATCAAAATATAATGAATTGTAGCAAAGTTGTTTTTTAATTATAGCAATTATTATATTAATATAAATTCCATTTTAACATATTATTTAAAAAATATATACATATATTACAATTTATTGCATTTTTTAACATCATTATTTTAAATAATATTGTGATTTGATCATCATATCACACTTTATAATTTTAACAAATGCTGTAGGGTTCAATATATACCCATGCAGTGTATTCTTTATATCGAACACCAGCGGTTTCCGGCGTCTCCGGAAACTTCTTCCCGCACCCGGATAAAACTAAGCCCATGTCACCCGGGGAGAGTGTAGCTAGTGTTGCCTTATTATAATATTAGTACAGATGTACGTTAATTGGCCTGATCTATTTATAGGTATAATTTTGATGAGCTTGTTATTTATTTACTAGTTAGACCATGTTTTCGAACCACTAACTAAGCCTTTGTCAAAAATATCAATAGTAGTTTATTTATAGACTTCATTATTAAGCTCCAAGCCCTAAATGGCAATGAAAATAAGTTCTTAGCTTTCACAGACCCTTGTATCAAAGCAGTACCTATTTCTGCAATGTATAAAATTTTCAGATTTGAGAGATATACCTATACCTGTTAGTAATTTATATTGTCTATAGTAAGCTAGCAAGAAAGCCAGCTTTATAAACCTAGAAACCATCGATATACATTTTAAACCTAAAAGTATAGAAAATCTATATTGGTCGTAATCCAAAAAGAAAATCATTTGTAGTAGTATCAACATACCGTCATTGCAATCCGAATCAAACGATCAAATACTATCAGTCGACACTTACACATAACTGAGTAGTCGGGACTAGGACCATTTTGGCACGATGCCAGAATATAAAACCATTTTTTTTTCAAACAAAATGATGCAACTATTTAAAAATGAGGTCGTGTTCAGCAATCGAATTATTTAGGACATTGAAATCAAGAAATAAATTTAAATAATGGCCTTAAAAATGATTTTTATATAGAAAACTATAGTTATGTGTACTAAGTGCTTATGAGCACAAAATGCACATAGATATGTGTTGCAACTGTTTTATGTTTATTGCCAACATTACCGGTACAATCATAATACGGAATGTAGTATCATTTGGTTTTACACTACATACTAGTACGGAGTCCTTGGCAATGCTTCTTGAATTTAATTATAGATACGTACGTATCTGTCAAAATCATATGAAAGTTGGCAAATGAGCGACAAGAGTAGTTTTAAATTTAGATTAACATTGAAATTTTGGATGTCACCTGTTTTAGTTTTCAAAATACCATACGGTAAAAGTCTTATTAAAGTTTTCATATTTAAATTGGTTCGTCGCAGTATAAAGTCGGAATATCATGCGCGGTGGAAGTCGATGTCATCTGTTTCTGTAGACGGGGATTCTGATTCATAATTCCGGCGAGGCGATTCATAAACAAACACGAAATAATTAACACATTTTCTTCTTTGACTGAAATGCCCAATAAGCCCCTCACAACAAACGATACATTGCTACAACATCACAGATTCTTTATTTCGATCGCAGGTGTTATATGTCTTACTCCATAATAGTATAAAGCCTATGGATACCAATACGCCTCATTGCTGCTGGCACGTGTTCAATAAAAATGACAGGGCTCTTTTCAAGGACTGACTTCATAATGCGGTAAGAGAGCCTATTCTGCAAAGGAAGATAATGACTGATAACCCTGGTCACTAGTTTCATTGCCAAACTTGGCAGGATTTCAAGTGACAATACGAGTACCTACGATGTATACTCACCCGCTTGTTCCTTTAGCTACCTATCAGCAGTAAGCCAGGAGAGGATAATAAACTTAGGTAGGTACAGACGACAGCACATCGAGTTACCACAATCTGTCAAATTTCTGCAATCGATTTTCAACTTTATCACAATAGTGAGTAGGTTAATATTCGATTGGTAAAGTTTGACAGATTCGTATACGTTGACCTGCTGCTGTCTGTACCTACTCAATGTGTTTGGTACTCTCCCCAGAATCGTCACTCGTCAACTTCTAATATATAAAATTTACTGAAGTAAGAAACAAAATGGTCATATAATTTTATTTGTTTTGGTACCTACATGTTTCAATTAGGTGCGATTACTCAAATAGGAATATAAGTATTATGATAATCATGCAAATAGTAGCTATGTTGGAAGGACTGTGGTATTCTCTATTAATATTAACTGACGATGTGTTTGTCTGACAAGCCGGTGCGTACAAAACGAATAAAATAAATTTAAATTTCTTCTATAATTTAATTGGAAATTAACTTTCATCTTGCACTTTTATAATTTCAATATTTATAAAAGTGCAAAATGAAAGTTAATTTCCAATATTTGTTTTTATACGGATACTTTTGTGCATGGATAATTAAACAACTTCCTTGTTTAATAATGATTTTGGAAAATAGGTCAGTAGAACGCAAGGATGATCGTGATCTTTGTAACTTGACTACAGCCTTGACACCACAATCAATATGACGACTGTTATTAAAGTTTAAAGTTTTGCCAACAAGCGTAAAAGTTGTAAACAAATTAAGCAGCTGTTTGTAATAGTGTGGAGAAGTTGGGTGCCAGCTTCCAGCAAGTAGGCCCACGTCCGCAGTCGCGCTGAGACTCCGTCGCGTCGCCACGCCACCCGCCGCCGTCGCTTGCCCGCTTACTCGCAAATCGATATTACCGTATTTACTGTTCCGTCGCACATGCACGCTTTTACTACACATATAATTACGGACGATAAAAAGTTTTATAGCGCGTTTTTTTAGTTGGTACACGGCTACCTTCCTAACTGAAACAGTCAAGCGATTCGGTGACAGCGCTCGCGGACACAAAGTAAACAAAACACGCTGAAAACAACGACAGCACGTTTCTCAGCTGATTTTTGTACGAACAGCTGATCATGCAAATGAAAAATGCGCGGATTTTGAAGAAAAATATAAGAGTTCAGGGCTATTTCAATTCACTGTAAAGTAAATCATAGGAAGACAGAGTATTTTGAAACCGTCACTGATTCGATGAAGTCTTCTAGAGTGGTGGCGGTAATGTTTTATGGTGCGACGAATGACGTTGTAAATATAACGCAAAGGCGACTAAATGGCGTGTGCGCATGGTCTTCGTGTCGTTAATAGATCTTGTGATATATGCTCACGATTTGAGTGTATAAACGAGCGGGTAAACGAAGGCCAAGACTTGCGTCGACGTCGCGTCGCTCCGGGGAAGTTGGCACGGTGCGCGCGCGCGGCGTGTCGTGCGGCGTGACGTGGCGTGCGGGCCCTGACTCGGCCGTGTCTCCGGCGTCTGCCCCTTTCAGTACAACCTTGCTCGCGCTGAGGACATGTCCGTGTTATGGACTACCAATGCATCGTCGTGTATACCGTTATCAACATCGCCCACCCGCGCCTCTCCGCGCAGGCGACGGACCTCTCCAGCGGCTGTGTTACCTGGTTCAAAAATAAGATCAAAAGGTAAGTTCGAAATACTTTAATTTAATAAATTTGAATGATATTAAAGAAAAAATACGCATGCGAAACAGAAAGTTACCAAAATAACTTCTTCAGCTAGTTTCAGGATACTTTTTTGTTACAAAATATAACGTTAACAGTTTAAATCACCCTATATGTTCTTAAAAAAATGGTCTAGTTCCCAACACCAAATAAAGGAACAAGTTTAGTGTATGGTTAGGCTTAAAATATTATTTACCCATAGTTTAATCATGTCGTAAAAGGTACTGAAGTAAAAAATCTCCCTTATAGGAAATTTAATTAAACTGGGTCATTGCTATAACCTAGTGTCGTTTTATAACTGCGCATAGACACGCTCGCTTATTACTCAAGAGACACAAAAAAACGAAATCGAATAGCTACGTCATTATGAAAGCACCTGTTAATGGCCTTAACCTATCTTCAAGACGACGAAGGCGGTCGTTGTTCCAAACTACTTTATTTATCGCGTTCCACTAAATCGAGTTGAAATATTTCGAAATATTCAGACTGTAAACACTTATGTGCTTATTTCAGAGCGGTAGCAGTGTATCTTCACTCGCTAAGGTTGACGCCCAGCAGTGGAGCCGTACATGGAAATTTGGCATGTTTATATTATAAACAGGGCTTCATAGATCTCGCTATAGACACATACAGACGAGCCATCCAACTTCAGCCCAATTTTCCCGATGCATACTGCAATCTTGCTAATGCGCTGAAAGAAAAGGGCCTCGTTTGCGAGGCGGAGGAGTGCTACAACAATGCTTTACGATTATGCCCATCTCACGTTGACACTCTCAATAATCTTGGTAATGTCAAAAGAGAACAAGGGAAAATTGAAGAAGCCACAAAACTGTACATGAAAGCTTTGGAAGTGTTTCCCAACTTTGCCGCTACACACAGTAACTTGGCATCGCTTTTACAGCATCAAGGTATGAAATAGTTTGAACAGCATTGGGATATTTATTGTTAAATAAAAACAATTATGAAATTTGTTTATTTTACGTTATTACATAATGTAAAAGCAGTATTTTATGTAGGAATGTATTACATTACCCGAGAATTAATATATATGTAGATGTCACACAAACATTATATGTGCTAATCAGCTCTTCATAGGCAGAAGATAAACAGTATCCAAATTAGAACTTATTGAATAACATGTGCTAATTTTCTTTATGAATACTACCTTGGTTAAATTAAGATAATTTACGTGTATTCAATCAATTACACTATAGGTACATCGTTAAACGAAAACAGATTGGCACGTGTGGCTTTAAATAATTATTATGATACATGTTTAGGTCATTAAAAATTAGAACGTAATTTTGTCTATTGATGGGATTTTAATGTAAATTCCCATTCTAACAGATGCAATTACCACATTTCAGGAAAACTCCACGAAGCTTTGATGCATTACAGACAAGCTATAAATATTCAGCCAAAGTTTGCCGACGCTTATAGCAATATGGGTAATACTCTTCGAGAATTGCAGGATATTAAAGGCGCTCTTGTTTGTTTCAAGAAAGCAATAGAGATAAATCCCACATTTGCCGATGCACATTGTAATCTAGCAAGTATTTACAAAGATATGGGAAGAATTCTTGAAGCTATTGAATCTTATAAAAACGCATTAAAATTTAAACCAGATTTTCCAGATGCTTACTGTAATTTAACACATTGCTTACAAATAATTTGCAACTGGGATGATTATGAGGAGAGAATGCAAAACTTAGTATCAATTGTTGAAAATCAATTGAAGATGGAGAAACTTACCTCGATACATCCACACCATTCCATTTTATATCCATTAACGAATGAAGTAAGAAAAGAGTTAGCCACACGACATGCCGTCTTGTACACTGAGAAAGTGAATATGATGAGTAAAGTTACATTTCCTCATAACAAAGAACGTAAGGGTCGATTACGTGTCGGGTATGTAAGCAGTGATTTTGGCAATCATCCGACTTCCCATCTAATGCAATCTATACCAGGACTTCATGATCGCCAAAAATTTGAAATCTTTTCTTATGCTTTAAATTTTGATGATGGAACCACATTCCGTAGTAAAATAGTTAATGACTCCGAACATTTCGTTGACTTGTCGTCCGTTTCATGTTATATGCAAGCAGCAAAAAAGATTAACGACGATGGTATACACATTTTGGTAAATATGAACGGATATACTAAAGGCGCACGAAATGAGATCTTTGCTCTAAAACCAGCCCCTATTCAAGTAATGTGGCTAGGATATCCGGGGACGAGCGGAGCACAATACATGGATTACATAATAACTGATGTAATATCGTCACCATTGGCGACCGAATTAGATTTCAGTGAAAAGTTTGCGTTTATGCCATACACATATTTTATAGGTGACCATAAACAAATGTTTCCACATTTAAAAACGCAATTTATTGTTAAAACTGATAATAACAAAGCATTAGATCCATGTATAGCCATTATAAATTGTGCCGAAAGTATAAATCTGGATAAAAGGTTTAGAGTAATTATAACTAAGGAGATGATAGAATACGAAGATTTTGTGCCAATAGAAATAACTGAAAAGCAAATAAACATTCCAAGCTACGTTATCAACAGTATAGCAGACCCAAAAATTACGCAGGTATTTTTACTGCAATTATATGAACCTGCTTTTTAAGGTTCCGTACCAAAATGTTAAAAGGGGATCCTTTTATTAAAATTTCGCTATCCATTTGTCCATCCCACCCACCGTCTATCGCCAGGATATATTTCAAGAACTGTGATACCTATGTGGAAATTTATTTATTCAGTGGAAATTTTCGCAACAAAAATAATGAATAAAAAAAAACACCAGGTTGCACTCCGGGAGTGCAGGCAGAAGTGAAAACATGAATATTAACTTTATGCGTTTTTAATATTTTTTTGAGATTATGGAATGAAGAAAGAGCACAACTACTTTTTACTGTCATCACTTGCTCTCGATATTGAGAGTTTCTCAAAAAAAACTTTTGTCCCTATGACTGTACTGGAAGGTATACCCCAACAAGATTAAATATAATCAAAATTTAAGCACGACTCCATCTATGATTTTGAAGAATAAAAACTATACTCGTACTTTCATACTTGACTAACTACTTGACTTTGAAAAATTATAGATGGCGCAACACATTTTTTCTCACATGTCTTTCCTCGATTTTGAGGGTTCTGGTTGAGCTAAAATTATTCAAATATATATTTTGAGTTTATTGCTGTGGCCTGG
>NWSH02000323.1:10956679-11010279 GCA_002382865.2 Heliothis virescens | reverse complement strand
TTTTTCTCACATGTCTTTCCTCGATTTTGAGGGTTCTGGTTGAGCTAAAATTATTCAAATATATATTTTGAGTTTATTGCTGTGGCCTGGATGCTAACCTAAAGATACTCCGGCACCATTTCATTTTATAAAAATAAAAACCCAAACTCCATCTATGATTTTAAATGATAATTACTAAGCCTGACACTATTGTCAAATTTCACATGTTTGAAACGTCATAAAATATCTTACCGACCTGTACTTACGGAATTTCTATAGAATTTCGGGTTTCAAGATTTCGGGTATCACGATTTTGGGTTTCATGATTTCGGGTTTCACATTTCGGTCACGTGATACCTGTCGCGAGTTTATATATTTTTCCCCATACAAAAAGTGCTCAACGCCGCTAAAGAAGTTTTCACTTCAATAAATATTTTAGGGGTACAACAAACATGTTTTTGATGATAAAATGGTACGGAACCCTTCATGTGATAGTCCGACTCGTACTTGGTCGGTTTTTTTAATATGATGCTATATCTTCTTCTCTGTTGAAGGTAATGGTCGACAACGTATGCATATATAATGGCTTATCGATAAACAATTGTAATAAAAAAGTAGCAGCCGCTGAAGAAATATTCGAAAACATAGTAATTACATCGAGAAAGCAATACAATTTACCAGACGATGCCATTATTTACTGTAATTTCAATCAGTTGTACAAAACCGACCCGAGAGTATTGGAAATGTGGGTGAACATACTGAAAAAGGTACCAAATAGCGTTCTCTGGCTGTTAAGTTTCCCTCCTGCTGGCGAACCAAATGTACTTAAATTTGCCCAGAGTTTAGGTACAGATTTTATTTGTTTATTTCTATTATCATAATTGATGATCAGTCATAACTAGATACTAATTTTCAGGACTCGAACCTGGCCGCATCATATTCTCTAACATCGCTTGTAAGGAGGAACACGTGAGACGTGGACAGTTGGCAGAAATTTGTTTGGACACGCCGTTGTGCAACGGTCATACAACTGCTATGGATGTTTTATGGGCTGGAACGCCAGTGGTTACACTTCCAGGAGAAACACTAGCATCCCGGTATGTGTATATAAGATAATTATCTATACTAATATTATAAAGCTGAAGAGTTTGTTTGTTTTAACGCGCTAATCTCAGGATCTACTGGTCCAATTTGAAAAATACTTTCAGTGTTAGATAGGCCATTTATCGAGGAAGGTTATAGGCTACTTTTTATCCGGGTGCGCGCAGTAGTTCCCACGGGAGAGCGGGTGAATAATAGATATAAGATGATTTACTAAACCAATGTGCTTTTCTGGAAAAGAGGGAATTTATTTATTATGAAAAACACAACAAAATAAAAGTGCAAACGGTACATTACCTGGAAAAGAGAAATTACATATAAAGTTAATTAATATGAATTAATCATTAATAATAATCAATTCAAATATTTTTTTTAAGCAGCGCCTTGATATTGCGTGACAGCTTATGTCATGCGCATTCTAAAAAAGAACGAAAATGTTTATTTAAAATACACATATATAAAGTTTTCCATAAAAGTTAACAAATGTTATATTTGCATGTTTTACTTTACAGTGTTGCTGCGTCACAGCTACAGGCTATGGGTTGTTCGGAACTGATCGCGAAAACTAGAGGACAATACGAAGAAATTGCTGTGAAATTGGGAACAAATAGGAATTAGTAAGCAGTTTCTATATTTTTCTTTAATTTGTCGAGTAGTGGCATAGCGCGACTGCTACGTACGAGGTCTCGGGCTCCATTTCCGATTTGTGGGCTTGAATGCCTAACGAAAGTATATCAGGTCCAAAATTAAAAAGAGATTAACGTTTCATAGGTTAGTTTCATAGGTTCCAGATAGAGTTCTAGATAGCTAACTGACAGATCATGCCATAGACAAGTAATTAAAAACATTATTATGGCACAATTTGTCAAATAACTATTTAGATCTTCATCTTGAACCTGTGAAATTGGCCGTAAAAAAAAATAAACTGAATCATAACACCGAATGGAAAATTGGAGTGATGAAACTCAAGTTTTTATTAATTTCTCTTTACAGCAGAAGATATATTCGAGCTAAAGTTTCCAGAGCACGCTTAAATAGCACTTTATTCGACTGCAAACATTATGCCGGTGGACTGGAAGCACTCTTTGATAAAATGTGGCAACGATACGAGAATGGAGAAAAACCAGAACATATACATGCTGTTGGTTGATGTTAGATTTTACATAGAGAAAAGGTACATAAAAAACGCACTTTTTATTACATTAATATTAATTTATTTTGATCAACACTATGATGAATTTAAATAATTTGCTGCGTTCTGTGTTTGCAATCAAACATCCCATGGCTCATCTTGATGTACTTATAAACTCAATTGCAAAAGGTACAATACGATTTTGATTGACATAACAGGAGTGATTGCAATTGGTACAAGGCATGATTATAAAACAGCGTATGTACGATTTACAAACAGATTGATTGAAATACAGCAGTCTCTCAATCTACTTTCGGACTACTTGAAAATTCTACCATTATGTGCACATGAATTCTTTGATTTTGAGATTTAAATAAACTGCCTGAGCGAACGGTTTATTTAATTTATTGATGTCGATAATGCTCCGTTTCTTCATTTAAAATACTCTATTGCGCATCTGCCACTATCTACGTTTCTGATAAATAAACATGATTAATACGTGCTTTGTTCTCGTCTCCTTAATTATAATATTTTACATAATTATATTTGTTGTCTGTTTCAGATTTAAACAATTTTACACTTTCGATAAACTAGTGGTCCGTCCAGATGCTGTCCATACGGAGCTCAGCGGTTTTTGAACTAATTGTTTCATCACATACAATTTTACTAACTAAATACTTACTAATTAAGTATGTGTACAAACGTGCTATGAATTAAATTATTAATTATTTACTGGTATTTTATTTTGTATTATCAATTAGCTTGCGCCAGTGCTGAAACCGCTACCTGGATAAAAAGTAACCTATACGTTATTTTGATACCACAAATTTTCGGATTTATAATATTAATAGGAAATAGGATTACGCCTTACTTAAATATGATCTGCAGCAGGTAGGTAAAGTTGATGTGCAAGGGTAGGTTATAAAAAAAGATCTGTAAGTCTGGGAATCTCTTGTACGATAAAAGTTGTTGTTGTTTTGTCAATGTTCGTTGATATATTTGGTCTATTTCATATTGTTGTATTCAAAATGCCGATGTAGGGACTGTACCTATTCGTGTAGTACACATCGATATACATACGTGATTTAGAATGTATGCTAGCATGAAGTACTGTACAGTGTACCTATTGAGAATGTTCATCATCCCGATGTACGGAATATCGTAAATTTGTTATGGCGAAGTACGTGATGTCGAAGGGTTTGAGATCACGGCGTGCGCGTTAATCAATAATATTAAACAAGAGGGAATTTTCATGAAATAGGATGATAAGAACAAGGATGCCAAAAAAAACAGAAGTGATTTATTTGAAAAATGTTTTATTTTCTCTTTATCATTTTCACATATAAATAATAATTCCTAAATACACAAATGACAATAGTGTAGCAAAGAATAATAAATCTGAATGTTCACTTTGCATTTATATAATCAAAACAAGTTAACAATAGGTAATCTTTATCGTTATCGACTACCTATTGCACTTCACTTAGCACTTATTAAGTGTGTAAATAACGTCCAAAATAACTTGGCGACACTCAAGTTTAGCTGTTTACCTGAGCACTATGGTTTGAGAAACAAAATTGATTACCGCGCGAACAATCGGCTGATTTTATATTCTCCAAGTTATTTCGAACTTAGTGTAAGATGGACACTAATCATTGTATACTGAATAACGAATATTATTTCTGTGCTACAGTCAATCAACGTGAAGTAAGTCGAACAGCAGAAATATCGTAATGTTTACATGTTCATTTCCTACTCACAGTATGGAGATCGGTCATAATTCAAGCTTCCAAAACAAACAGCCATTAGGTTTATGTTTCACATAAACATCTACGAATACGTGATCAATCCTTATCAAATCTGTCATATCCTTTTTATTCTAATTTTGTTCTATTTTATACTACGATTACATATTGTTCATACTCTATTTCTGTAAAATCATCTATTTGTTCTATATATTTTCTTTCTAGCAACTTGTATATGGGTAAATTACTAGCAACTTGCCAAAATGTTTGATAAAAAAATACGATTCATGGTCGAATCGTTTGCTTGGCTTTTTTCAATGTATTCATATTTTACGTTCAAATAATAAGAGCTGACTTACTCACTATTTATCTGAAAGTAGGTATGCATTGTTAGTAGCGTGCAATAAGTCTGAGACTAGACGATTTTCCAATATTTGCTTATGTTACGTGTGAGCAATACAGTTAATATTACTTAGTACTAGTTAATTAATAATATTAATCATTAAATAAAGTTGATATAGATGTGCGGAAGTTATTTATTGAAGGCGATTAAGAATCGTGAATAACTTTCAGTTATGTTGGAAGAAATTGGAGATAGTCACGAATAATGTTAACTTAAATTTTAGTAGTTTATCCTATTAATATAAATATATTCTGCTAGCTAATGTTAGGAAGAAAATTTCAGATATGGAAGGGAGGAATGACAGTAGTTTGAAGACATTTTGAAATAAAATTTTAAATGCTTAAGTTAGTACTTTTTATACAGTTATACAAAGCTTGTGTGCACCAGCATGCATAGTTGTAATATTCCGTTTTTCTTTCTATGAACACTGTCAAGTTTCATGGTTTCTTGCTTTAAACTACTTTCTTGGATAAAAGTGCAATAACTGTGTAAGACGTCATTATGCCCATAATTATTTCTATTTGTTATGTCAACAAACAACATTCTTCTAGCTTACTGAAAACGGAAAATAATCATTATATCAGTTGGGCCAATTTTTCAATCGCCAGATAACTTTTATCTAAGTTTGACGTTTTGACAGCTTTTGTATAGAAAATATGTCAAATAGTTATATTCATTCCTCAAATAGAAGTTAACTGATGATGAAAAATCAGCCCTTAACCTTTGAGGCAGATTAAGTAGAGTCGAAATTTAGGCTTTTTCCTATGATTATACACACAAAAGGTTTTGAAATGATAAATGTATGTTACAGAAGAGCAATATAAGAGTAGGTATGCAGTAAACATTTTAATAGTGAAGAGCCATTTCGCTATGCAAACAGTTTGTTTATGTCAAATATTTTTTTACTATCTGTCGTAAGCATAAGTAATACACCGAAAATAGAGCTCACTAACAATATTTCATATAAAATAGCCGCATCTAATAAGATTAAACAATAAAGTGATACTATATTTTATTTAAAGTGGCAACTATTCCTCCATCCATGATCATTTAGTGATTTATACTATTGTAAATCTATAATTTATAAAATTCTATAATATCTAAGACACGTGCGTTCAATAGTATCATTCAATTCTGTAACAACTTTCTAAGTTTATCTAGCGTCTCTTGAGAAAATCTATTCGTTTAAAGGGTTAGGGTACATGTTTAATATTGGTAATATTAAGAAAAGGGCATAATTATTGCATGTTATTATTAAAGTTTAAACTTACCTTATGAAATACAACTTACAAAATTTATATTTCTAAAAATATTTTAACGGAGAATATCGATGTAAAGATGTTTTTCAAAACATAGGTAATAATAGTTTCATCATGTCATTTACACCTATAGTATGTGAGGTAAACAAAATGGTATTCAAAAGACGGTAATTATACTATAACACTAATATGTTAATTGATTACCAGTAGCTCCAAATATTCAAAAATTCTACAATCATTTTGGATGTTAATTAAAAAAAACCGGCCATGTGCGAGTTGGACTAGCGCATGAAGGGTTCCGTACCATTATCTATGAAAAATAAACGTATCTATTACCTACTACTAGCCAAAACACAAACATTTTCCGGGCGGCAAAAAATAACTTTGTTTTTCATACAAATATATGAATAACAAAGTTATAATTTGCGGTTTCACGTGTTTATTGTATGGGGACCCGCCTTAATATTTTTAAATTGTTTAGTATTTGTTATATAGCGGCAACAGAAATACTTACTTACATAATTTGTGAAGATTTCAGTTTTCTAGCTATCACGGCTTATGAGATACAGCCCGGAGACAGACAGACAGACATCGTAGTCTTAGTAATAGGGTCCCGTTTTACCCTTTGGGTACAGAACCCTAAAAACGTAACTAATTCTTTGATTGTAAGAAATTTCTAGCCATTGTCGCTGCTTAAACAAAATTTTTTACATTAAACATTATTACATAGCTATGAAAAACAAAATATTGAATCTCTGAATTTGTGACATTATTTTTGTATAAAATACAATTTTATCGGATTTTCATCAGGATTGTTTTAAAGTTAAATGTATATATTTATATATATGTGGTTTGCATAACATACAGTTTTGGGAGATAAAAAACAAACATCGTACTGATAATAAAAGTTCAGTTTAGGTAACGTTTTATATACTACTTACTGTGTAATGTATTCAGTATATAGTATCTTATTTTAATAAAAATTGTGATTGACAGCTTGCTTGGTAGGCATTCTTGGTGTTTTATTTTGTAACTTTGCAATATAATTATTTATTTAAAATCTATTTCAATGGTAAAATCTCTCAAAATAATTTCTAACGGATAAAAAGACTTTCACTGCAGGCTGCTAATTAGGTATAATATACTGCTAATATCCAATCAGCAATGGAAATTGTATGTGATAAACTGTCTTTTGATTTAAAAGACCCTTGTTTTTACTGAGATAACCCATACAAACATTTCTTTCTTAATCGACGCTTTGAGGTGCCATAGCTCATAAGAAATCTTGATAAACTGGTATTTTGGCTTTTATAAGTAGTCACGGTATCTTTAGTACAAACATTCCAGAAAATACATACATACATGCATTAAATTCTAATATACACACCTAGCACGACACTACAGTTTTTTATCTTTCCGTAGTCTTACGATTACAGAAATACTCAAATTCGATTTTTAAATTGTCGAAGGGAGCGTGAGGAAGGATCCAAAGTTAAGTCAGAGTTAAGTCTTTTCATCATTAGACGAAGAAAGAAGAAAGGAAGATTATGAAATCACAACTTGGGAATAACTTAAAAGTGGAGCTGTTTCAGATTTGCAAGACTAGTATGAATTGTCACTGTGTGTGTACTGCACTGCTGTTACGAAAATTGTGAAACCTATTTGACGTCATCAGATTGGCGTTTATTATCTAATTAATGTCACACGTGTAACAGTTCTTTAACAAATATTTAAAATTATATCTCTGCATCAAATTTAATACGATTATTTTAAAATCGAATAAATTTATACTAGTCATTTATTTTGACACACAATACAAATTTCCTTAATACAATTTCCGCTATAGCGTGTGTAAAACTGATATAAAAGTATAGCTGGGTGTTTAATTAATTTGCTACCCTACACTAAATGACATTCAGAGAAGGCTGATTAATTTAATATATGTACATTGTTACAATAAACAATGGTACACCAGTTAATCTCCCAGCCACCTATTTAAGTTTTGCTTTCATAAAACAATAAGTGCTGGTTTACGCCGTTGATCTGAAAGGTAAAACAAGACATAAGTGACTCCTTTAACGTTTCCTATCGAGGGACACATTTATTTCTGAAAGTGCACAGCTACACATATTATAGATAATATCTAAGATACATTTTCTTAGAACTAAGTGTCTTTAACTTAGTTTCTAGTCACTAGACAAATATTTTAGAATTTCGTTTCGGAGAGACGTGGCCGATGTCGCGTCTTAGAACCTACTTTAATTTTTTTTTCTACCAGCATAAATATGCTATCTTAATCTATTATTTTTATTAATTAGTTCAACAGACTTCAATAGTCCTAGTTACTTGCAATTAAATAAAAGTGAATACACAGATTAATTACATGGTGCCTTATATTTTGAGTGCTATTTATATGAATTTATAATAAATAATGTATTGTGTACATTACAGTCTAAAATGTACCTATACAGTACATAATTATAATAATGTTTACCTAAATTAGTCATCCGAAATTTACAGTATCTACTTTTTATATTCTACCACAAATCAGTTTTATTTGTTAAATTATAAAAAAAACAACCAAAAAAAGCTTTGATTAGAATACATTTTGATACTTACATCAAAGTGCTTTCACTTTTGATAATTTACATCTAAACTTCTAAGGGAATTGATTTAATATCACACTTATTCGATATTTTAAACATAAATAAATCTAGCCTTTTACTTTTCGTCAAATACATTCCGAGCAGGTTCCATAAGGTAGATAAGCTGGACTGCTGATATAGTACATCTCACGTGTCTACGAAGAGTGCACGTGAAATCAGCGTAACTCCTTGTGGTTCACAAATAGTTAGTCTTACTCTTTTAATAGAACTAAAATTTACTTTGGCCATATTTATTTATAAAATGGTTACGCTTCATAATGCACTCGTAAATTTCACTTGTTTCAGCTTACCTCAATATTCATCATTTAATAATATTATCATATTTTAACCATATGGAACCTGTGACGCACAGCAGTCCCGTTGTGTGTCGTAGCTGAAGACAGGAGCCCTGCTTGTCAGATATTTGAGGGTACGAGAAGTATTAACAGTTGTGAAGGTAGGAACATTTATTCGGCACCCATCACTTTGCCAGTGACTAGCCTACGAATAATATTCCCACATTAACAACTCATTTCTAATGCTCAATTATGCTTTAACTACTGCTTTAGTAGAATACTAGCGAGCAAAAGCTAATTCATCTAAATTGAACTAATTTAAGAAAGCATTGCATGGACTAATTGTGCGGCTAGTAAAGAAATAGCAAATATTCTCAGAGATACTATATTTAAGTACCTATATGACTGAACTATGCCTTTACATATCTAGAACGTACAGTTTACGATGAAATGCACATCATTATTGATTATGATAACTAAATAATCGACGCATATAGGTATAATTAAGAATGTGTAGGTTCTTACTAATACAGTACTAATTTCTTATTTTGATGGAATTGTTACTATTTCAAGTGATGTTGAAGATTTGTTACTGAAAACTAAATGTTGCAAATCAAGAAAACTATGAGAAGACCAATTCGCTAAGGTCTATTTTTTTAGTAGATTATCGCGACTATTGTGTTTGAAAGTTTTTAAATTCGTTATCGTTTAACAGTCGCGTCAAAAAATGGCTTTTACATTTCCATTGACATTGCACGAGTAATAATTTAATGCCACCGTATTTAGTCGTAGTCATTCAAATGCGTAGAGAATAATTATTGGCGGTGAATACGAGATGCATGAAAGACGTGAAGGCAATATACTATGTCTACGCAGTATTGATTACAAAAATTGTTCTGAATATTGGATTACCATATTTCATTAAATTAGTATCAAATATTTAGCTCAAATAGAAATAAAGATGAAAAGAATAAATCAAAAGCTTTTTTAGATACTTGAAGTCGATGTTTTGAGAAAGTACAATATGACGAGTGTGGGAACATACATGCTGGATTAAGAATTATTAACGTATGGCGACTGCATGCCTCTAAAGGAACTGATTTGCTCCAATATAATGATGGAAATAAGAATAGATTTATGGTAATAGGTGAATACTTTTAGGAATATGTTCTAAAAATAATTGAATGCTGCTGATTTCTGATGTAACTAATTTATATATGTAATTGTAAGTAAGAACTAAACCAATATTGTGAAGAATACTAATATCAAAACTCAACAAGCATTCGATGATGTAAAGCAAAATCAATTGCTCAAAACATTCAGAATCATTTACAAGTTATGAAATAAAACTACGATTCAAACAAAAATAGTTTAGGACATTGGAATGGTCTGCAACTACATTTAAAAAACAAAATTCCTAATGATATTGTCACAACGATAATTATTAGCAAAGAATAAACGAATTACTAATTTTATGACATAATTACAAAAGTTTACTAAAACTAATTTAAGCTGAGAAATTTGAGCATCAGATTCTTATTATTGTGGATACCACTCATTTTACCACTTCAATAATAATAATAACTTGAAACTACCATATAGATAAGTGGAGGCGTAATAACTATTCCCCATGTTTTAAATTTAGGAACTGTTAAAGAAAAATATGAACAGCATAATATATTGACGCACCTATTCTGTGTATATTATCTTCACCAATAGTTATTAAGAATAGTTCCTCTCGAACTTTTCTAGCATTTCTACCTTACTATGGCGAAGTCAAAGACAGGTTCTGACTTTAGCAACTGTAGATGTGTGTTTTTGCTAATCATATTTACACGTTCAAAATAGTTTATTATTAAGGTACATAGCAATGCAATAAATTATATATTACGATTAAAATTTATTTTCTAAACATAAAATAAATATTAGCAACAAGTCGCACGTCACTTCACGTGATATATTAAGACTTAAAGCGTCAGTCGTTTGGACTCTACCGCGGACTCCAAGAAAAGATCTATGTCTTATGCTAAATCGTTCATATTCATCATATTTTTGAGTCTTTTATTTAATTATTTACACAATTTTACGTTATAAGTACTTTCAAGTATAGTATAAGTATCTAAAAATTAAATCGAGATTCAAAGTATCTCCGATCACCTACAATAATTTTCATCAAGACCTATCAAAAGGTACTTTGTTGACGAGGGGGAATAGCCAATTTAAAGTTTTATCCGTTTCAAATTATTATTTAGCTTGCAGTTGTGGAAAATAAGTGGATTATGTACTGCGCCCTCTATTTATCCTCTTCCAGTAGAACCAGATCGTCAGCCACGACGTCAGACACGTGAAGGTAAATGATCCAGTACATAAGGTTAAAGCAAACGAAGCAGACGGGGAACACGATGCGCGAGTACTTGTCGATGTCCGAGGGNAAGGTAGGAACATTTATTCGGCACCCATCACTTTGCCAGTGACTAGCCTACGAATAATATTCCCACATTAACAACTCATTTCTAATGCTCAATTATGCTTTAACTACTGCTTTAGTAGAATACTAGCGAGCAAAAGCTAATTCATCTAAATTGAACTAATTTAAGAAAGCATTGCATGGACTAATTGTGCGGCTAGTAAAGAAATAGCAAATATTCTCAGAGATACTATATTTAAGTACCTATATGACTGAACTATGCCTTTACATATCTAGAACGTACAGTTTACGATGAAATGCACATCATTATTGATTATGATAACTAAATAATCGACGCATATAGGTATAATTAAGAATGTGTAGGTTCTTACTAATACAGTACTAATTTCTTATTTTGATGGAATTGTTACTATTTCAAGTGATGTTGAAGATTTGTTACTGAAAACTAAATGTTGCAAATCAAGAAAACTATGAGAAGACCAATTCGCTAAGGTCTATTTTTTTAGTAGATTATCGCGACTATTGTGTTTGAAAGTTTTTAAATTCGTTATCGTTTAACAGTCGCGTCAAAAAATGGCTTTTACATTTCCATTGACATTGCACGAGTAATAATTTAATGCCACCGTATTTAGTCGTAGTCATTCAAATGCGTAGAGAATAATTATTGGCGGTGAATACGAGATGCATGAAAGACGTGAAGGCAATATACTATGTCTACGCAGTATTGATTACAAAAATTGTTCTGAATATTGGATTACCATATTTCATTAAATTAGTATCAAATATTTAGCTCAAATAGAAATAAAGATGAAAAGAATAAATCAAAAGCTTTTTTAGATACTTGAAGTCGATGTTTTGAGAAAGTACAATATGACGAGTGTGGGAACATACATGCTGGATTAAGAATTATTAACGTATGGCGACTGCATGCCTCTAAAGGAACTGATTTGCTCCAATATAATGATGGAAATAAGAATAGATTTATGGTAATAGGTGAATACTTTTAGGAATATGTTCTAAAAATAATTGAATGCTGCTGATTTCTGATGTAACTAATTTATATATGTAATTGTAAGTAAGAACTAAACCAATATTGTGAAGAATACTAATATCAAAACTCAACAAGCATTCGATGATGTAAAGCAAAATCAATTGCTCAAAACATTCAGAATCATTTACAAGTTATGAAATAAAACTACGATTCAAACAAAAATAGTTTAGGACATTGGAATGGTCTGCAACTACATTTAAAAAACAAAATTCCTAATGATATTGTCACAACGATAATTATTAGCAAAGAATAAACGAATTACTAATTTTATGACATAATTACAAAAGTTTACTAAAACTAATTTAAGCTGAGAAATTTGAGCATCAGATTCTTATTATTGTGGATACCACTCATTTTACCACTTCAATAATAATAATAACTTGAAACTACCATATAGATAAGTGGAGGCGTAATAACTATTCCCCATGTTTTAAATTTAGGAACTGTTAAAGAAAAATATGAACAGCATAATATATTGACGCACCTATTCTGTGTATATTATCTTCACCAATAGTTATTAAGAATAGTTCCTCTCGAACTTTTCTAGCATTTCTACCTTACTATGGCGAAGTCAAAGACAGGTTCTGACTTTAGCAACTGTAGATGTGTGTTTTTGCTAATCATATTTACACGTTCAAAATAGTTTATTATTAAGGTACATAGCAATGCAATAAATTATATATTACGATTAAAATTTATTTTCTAAACATAAAATAAATATTAGCAACAAGTCGCACGTCACTTCACGTGATATATTAAGACTTAAAGCGTCAGTCGTTTGGACTCTACCGCGGACTCCAAGAAAAGATCTATGTCTTATGCTAAATCGTTCATATTCATCATATTTTTGAGTCTTTTATTTAATTATTTACACAATTTTACGTTATAAGTACTTTCAAGTATAGTATAAGTATCTAAAAATTAAATCGAGATTCAAAGTATCTCCGATCACCTACAATAATTTTCATCAAGACCTATCAAAAGGTACTTTGTTGACGAGGGGGAATAGCCAATTTAAAGTTTTATCCGTTTCAAATTATTATTTAGCTTGCAGTTGTGGAAAATAAGTGGATTATGTACTGCGCCCTCTATTTATCCTCTTCCAGTAGAACCAGATCGTCAGCCACGACGTCAGACACGTGAAGGTAAATGATCCAGTACATAAGGTTAAAGCAAACGAAGCAGACGGGGAACACGATGCGCGAGTACTTGTCGATGTCCGAGGGAGTCATGCCGAGCAGTTTGCTTATGTCCTGAAAATTAAAACGAGTTTCTAAGTGTGGTGATTAAATTTATTCTCAGATATTATTAGACATATCACGCATTCAGACAAAGAATATATCGCAAGCGCTCAGCGTTCCTGCAAAACCTTTCAAATTGTTATTTTCGCAGTGCCATTTCAATCGCAAGCTCTATAAGAATCGCGTAGTATGTAACAATTTATAGAAATATTTACCTTGCCGGGATGTAAAATGTGTGGGGGCGGGCCTGGGTTTTCTTCTTCTGCTCCACTGCGACCTCCATTAATAGTGTTCTCTAACGTCCCGCCTTTGGAATGCGCTTTTGGGTCATGCACTTTGAACCGCACCTCCTGGAACACATTTTTGACATATGTGTTGGAAATAGGAAAACTAGCAGAAGTATCACATAAATAGAGTATTGCATACCGATGGTCTACCGGGTGGGCATCTGCCAAGTGTTCCCATCTTCGATAAAGTATGTGGATCGCCTACGGGTGGGCAGTCAACGGGGATTTTCTTTTCAGAAGCTATTTTCTGTATGGCCACAAATCTTTGTTTTCTCATCTGTATTCTCTTTGCCATATATCCCACAGTCGCGTATTCTGAAAAGATAAGAGAATTGCATTCATAAAGAAAGAATTGCATCCATGAAGAATTCTCTTTTAGTATAAGTGAAACCATCGCTTGGCATTAACATTCGCTTAACAAAACAGCTACATTCAAGATACAGATAGACATTCGCTTTGCAATAGTTACGAAGTAAATGCAAAATAGATTCTTACCTAGTAGACTAGCGAATACCATGACGAAACATGTCCCCAGATATACATCTATGGATTTGACGTATGAGATCTTGGGCAGCGCCGCGTTAGTAGACGACATAAGCGTTGTCATTGTCAATACAGTGGTAACACCTAGGGCCACTCGAGCTGGTGTGGCATTTCGATTCAACCAAAATGATACCCATGATATGATGACAATCAAACCAGAGGGAATATAAATTTGGATTAAGTAATATCCCATAGACCGAACGAATTGTATTTCACATGCCAACCGTGAATAATTTCCTGTAAAAGTTTATAAAAAAAATTACAATTTAGATAAGTATTCAATTACTGTAAATCCAGATACTCTCCACAAAGAACAGTTAGTTCGGTTAAGTCAGAGCAACAATAAATATTTCTATATTGATTATGAGGACCTGTATTTTGTTGTAGGTAATTATTTAATAAGGATATAATTTGTAACAGTTAAAATAGAAATTCAGTCTTTAAAATATGTAACTTAATGCAAATATTGATCTTTTCCAACAGAATCATTTTAGGACAAGACATAAAAAACTATTTCACACCACTCATAGTGTTTTGTGCAATAATACAAAAGCAGGACGTGAAAAAAATCGTGGCTGTTTCTGTCCAGTGTTCCACGTAGTGGTGTCTCATATTATTCGTTTTGCCTACTCTTAGATTCCCCCGCAAACCCAGGTACCTGTAGTAAGGGAGATCTCCATAGCTCGTTGGCGATGACCCAGCACCTTGAACTGCGGCAGCGACACCTCGCTGGAAACACCCACAGAGTTGGGCCCCTCGTTCCATTTGTATCTGATGTCCCGCATGGTGTAGCCGACTGTGCGCAGCGGACATTATAAATGAAACAACCCCAGGCCCATCGCAATGGGTTTTACAACACGAATCATCTTTCGGTTGGGGTAAGAGCGGGGGAGTCGCGAGTTCAGATTCACGCGTCTCGTCGTGCGATTGTCGTGTCATGTTTAGCGTGTGTGCTTGTGTCGCGGTTTCAATCGTCTGCACACGGGCTGAGGGAGACGGGGTCGGTGGCGGACTTATGGAAGTGCTGTGCTGGGAGAGCGGCTATTGCATTCGATTACCTGTCGTCAACGTAACAACAGTGGCGCGCTGCCGGTGGCCGAGCACCCGGAACTGTGGCAGCTGCACCTCGTTGCTCATACCGACGCTGCTCACCCCATCTTTCCAATGGTACCGAATGTCTCTCATTGTGTACCCGACTCCGGAGACATGCCAAACACACAAAACGCTATCACTTACGCTGCTAAGCATCGCGTTTCCCTCACGCGGCCGCGTCTGTGTTGAGGATGAGACTCGCGGACTCATATGGCGAGACAACTAAGCCGAACCGAGGAAGAACATCAGAACAGGCAATCAGTAAAAACTCGGTTTGACCTAGCATGGATGATTGAAAATATAACTCTATCTACAAGAGTGATAGTTAATGGATCATATTAACGAACTGGTAACTATACTATGAAAAGATACTAATTAGACAAAAGAATGAGTAAACACTGGAAAATATTTTAACGAGAATAGCGACGTAAATAATAGGTTAAGCGTTAAGTTAAGTATAAGATCATGCATATGCAATCGTAGTAGTGCGTGTAACGTAAGCGGTGGTGGTGCGAGGGTGTGTGGGTGTGCGCCTAGGCGCGTGCGTTGCCTCGTCTGCGGCACGGCCCTCGGTGGTTGTGCAGACCCCGCGGGCGCCACCGTCCCCCGCCTCCTTAGACCCGGTCAGCATATCTCAGCGTCGATGTCTCAGTATCATTTCATTCGCTAAATGCTCGTGAGAACAAAGGCTTACTATGTACGAGTCTGCCTTCTGCGGGTGCTGTATGCGAGAAGGAGACGTTCCAACTTATGAAAACACGAGGGAAATCACAGCACGTGTCGACGATTATGTAGTACGCTTGTGCTCACAGGGTACCCCTGAGTAGCATCTGTGATACAAGAAAGTGATCACAACACAATATCTGTAAGCCTAGTGATAAATTTGCATTGTGGTACAGAATCAAATTAATGATTGCTTTGGTGAGCACACAATACGCACGTATAGTAATATTGTTTTCGGTTTGTTCAATTATCTGTAACCAGCAGTGCTTGGCACTGCATTTATTATAAAGTTTGGACCAGTACTATTTAATAGATGCCACCGACATTTAGCGATACTTAAAAACAAAATTACATTGGTTGCAACTGACACACAAAGCGTGCGGTTGTCCAGCAACACTGTCATGTTAGCTAATACATTATTAATGTTATATTTTCAAAGATAGCATTTTGTGATTAATATACAAGTTTGTCAATAATACACACATGTTGGCGTGTATTGTATTATTCGAAATAGTTCAGATACTTACAACTTTCAATTTCTATGTGGCACAACTGTCGATCCATCGGGAAGTATTGCAAATTCATCGGGCAAGAGGCTGTGATCGTCAATCTGAAATATTTGTTAGTTTTTTTAATATGTCTTATTGAATGGAATATAACGAAATATAACATGATGTTATATGATGTTAGGGGTAAAATAACAAAATATGTTTTAGTTTTACCTGATACTTCTAGT
Source organism: Heliothis virescens (assembly GCA_002382865.2). Lineage (NCBI taxonomy): Eukaryota > Metazoa > Arthropoda > Insecta > Lepidoptera > Noctuidae > Heliothis > Heliothis virescens. The sequence goes on along the minus strand of NWSH02000323.1, from coordinate 10,993,618 downwards.
GATAGAGCCAGAATAGTGTATACGGATGAATTCATTGCTGGTTGTTGCTATATGGAAATAAGATTGCTTTTCATTTACAAAGAACGTGTCGGGTACCCATATGTTCTTTATGAATTCTGAGCCCACAGATAAAGTTTCAACTCCGGTTCTTTTTTTGTATGCTAATCGAGGATCAGTCCAAAATTGTCTGAAGTAAAAGTCCAATGTGAAATCCTGGGAAAGGAAACCTCCACTATTAAATCGTAAACAAACATAGCTCATGATCTAAAGTGAATGTTATTGGGTATTCAATACAAGAAATGAACAGCTTTAATGAAAACGTACTATGGAATGCAGTTTCATGAAAATCTCGTTCCCACTAAACACTTTTTCGCTTAAAAAAATCAAATTATTAAGTTCTGAGATATGTATTGTCTTAAATGTGTAGTAGGAACTTTTAAACTTATAAGTACTTTTGATAGGTATCAGTTTTATAGGTACTTTGTACTGTATAGTTTTATAGCTATAGATAAACATCTAACATCTGCATGCGTTGTTCCAGTAATATTTCATCCTACACAATGTCTTAGTATAGATACACTGCGATAGATGTTCCCAATAGGCTAATTAAATATAATTGAAAATCAACACAAAATTAAGCCGAAGAAAAGTTTTCGTGACTTCGGACAAAAATAACACTTGAGGATAATAATAGACACTGCACTACATTGAATAATCAAATTGAGCGATAAGCTTAAAACAGTTATGAAAAGAAACAAATTGTGCAGAGAGAGAGTGAATGTGACATGAAGCCTACAGAACACAGGTGAGGTCTAAGAATGAACAGGGATCTGGGTGCTCTAGTGACAGGAAGGGCGAGGTGTGTGGGTGGCGGTGAAGGCGGACACCCACGGCTCGATAGAGGCAATCCTCTATTGACTGAAGCTAACAAGCCGGCACGTATACAACTTGCCACCAATAAAGTTTGGATGTGGAACAAATTACGTTCATTAATGAAGTCGAATCGAGAGTTTGCGGATTGTGAATTAGGCAACCTCCCCACCCTGGGCCATGGGTCACGTCTCATTGTGACCTTCCCAACCTTGATTTGGTTTCCACTTCAGGGTCCTTCGCCCAAAAATACGCCTAGCAAGCTTTCACAGTTTGACATTTTGGAAAACCGAAGTCGGTTTTGTCTTCTGACCACTGCGCTAGTATTAAGGAGATATCGGTATATATTCATAACAGCAAACTCACGAAAGCATAATTTGAACTAATAAGGTCAGATAGTATCGATGTTCCAAGTCACTGGAGAGATTAGAAAGTTATAATTATGTTGGCAATATTTCAGTAAATACACATAATACGTACATTCACAACAAACTACAAAATGAGTCACGATAAGAGATATTTATATACAGTCATCGCAAGTCCACAGAGCCTCAACGTTTAATGTACGTTTTAATTAAACGAGTTTAACATATTCGATATTCTAGGCCGCAATCGTTGTCAACTTTTTTTTAACGAAATTGTGAAGTTGTTTATAGCCAAAAAATATTTTTATCTACTTGATGTTGGATTTGATATCGAACTTCGACAAAACAAAAGTGATGACAATCTGTTTTCTGAGTTTTGGAATTTTAAGTAAATAATGAAATGATAAGTATAGTTTTTTCTCTAATCGAATAAACTCATTTGCGTGGTATTATTATTACTGTCTTTAAAGATGAGGTTTTCAAATATTATTTCGATACTTGTACGGAAGGATCGGTGTTTTAGCAAAAAGTTTCCATCTGACATCATAAGTTCATAAACCTTTGTATGACAGTGAAAGGTAGTTTAGTTTTACGTTTTTCCTTTTATTGTATATATATAGTAAGTAAATACAGTCTACATTTTTAAGTGGAAACCTTTTCGCCTAGACATTTTTAGATAGTTAAACACCCATTTGGAGATGGAGATTAATGAATTCATATTTTTCTGTAAAGGTTTAGAGTAATAATAATAAAATTAAAACTAAAAAGAATTCAAATTATATTATACAAGAAAGTAAATCATAGTAGTAAGTTATTAAGTAAATTAATCAGAGAACAGACATCATCACTTGTAATGGCAGCAACTTTGGAGTTACGAGTACTGCAGGAGACACAACTGGGTAATTTTAAGGTTCAACGGATTGCCTTTCTTATTATGATCTCATTGTTAAAGGACAATGCCCATAAGACAACAATCAGTCTGAAGTAAAATCTGCCGCAACATACAGCGTTTACAGATGCCGCCATAATTTGGAGATTAACGACAACATTAGAAGTAAAATTAATAGGTTAACATAATTATGATACTTTTTTGTCTAAATTCCGGAAATATTCTTCTAAGGTTTTCTATGGAAATTTGTTGATCTGTTCCTAGGCAAAGTTTTATACACTTTTGGACAAGCAAGCGCATTTTAGAATCACAATGATAAAATAAACCTTTAATATTTTTACCTTTTGTTTAGTGAAATTGATAATAATATCTCAAATAAATGTAAAGAATATTACGCATTTCCGAGGAATGGGCAAATCCCTGAAAAACTGTTTTTCAATATTATAAATGCTACAAAAATATGGGCTATGGGCATGGTCCTTCTGTATCTGCAATTTCAATGATTTTATCAGGAAACATAATAAGAAAGCAAGTGGGCGGACAAAGGGCGATCTGCTCCACCAAACGCGGACATGCTCGCAGCCTCGTGTCTGGGGCTGCTCGGTCGCGGCGGCGCGGTGGCCGGAGCGACCGAGACAAGCGTGAGCTGACAGTGGCGAGTACCATGAGCACTTCGGAGACGGAGCTGATAGAGAGCACATACATGGTGACGCCCACCTCCACTGGCGGACCTGCAATCAAGCCCAATCGTGAGTNACACTTGAGGATAATAATAGACACTGCACTACATTGAATAATCAAATTGAGCGATAAGCTTAAAACAGTTATGAAAAGAAACAAATTGTGCAGAGAGAGAGTGAATGTGACATGAAGCCTACAGAACACAGGTGAGGTCTAAGAATGAACAGGGATCTGGGTGCTCTAGTGACAGGAAGGGCGAGGTGTGTGGGTGGCGGTGAAGGCGGACACCCACGGCTCGATAGAGGCAATCCTCTATTGACTGAAGCTAACAAGCCGGCACGTATACAACTTGCCACCAATAAAGTTTGGATGTGGAACAAATTACGTTCATTAATGAAGTCGAATCGAGAGTTTGCGGATTGTGAATTAGGCAACCTCCCCACCCTGGGCCATGGGTCACGTCTCATTGTGACCTTCCCAACCTTGATTTGGTTTCCACTTCAGGGTCCTTCGCCCAAAAATACGCCTAGCAAGCTTTCACAGTTTGACATTTTGGAAAACCGAAGTCGGTTTTGTCTTCTGACCACTGCGCTAGTATTAAGGAGATATCGGTATATATTCATAACAGCAAACTCACGAAAGCATAATTTGAACTAATAAGGTCAGATAGTATCGATGTTCCAAGTCACTGGAGAGATTAGAAAGTTATAATTATGTTGGCAATATTTCAGTAAATACACATAATACGTACATTCACAACAAACTACAAAATGAGTCACGATAAGAGATATTTATATACAGTCATCGCAAGTCCACAGAGCCTCAACGTTTAATGTACGTTTTAATTAAACGAGTTTAACATATTCGATATTCTAGGCCGCAATCGTTGTCAACTTTTTTTTAACGAAATTGTGAAGTTGTTTATAGCCAAAAAATATTTTTATCTACTTGATGTTGGATTTGATATCGAACTTCGACAAAACAAAAGTGATGACAATCTGTTTTCTGAGTTTTGGAATTTTAAGTAAATAATGAAATGATAAGTATAGTTTTTTCTCTAATCGAATAAACTCATTTGCGTGGTATTATTATTACTGTCTTTAAAGATGAGGTTTTCAAATATTATTTCGATACTTGTACGGAAGGATCGGTGTTTTAGCAAAAAGTTTCCATCTGACATCATAAGTTCATAAACCTTTGTATGACAGTGAAAGGTAGTTTAGTTTTACGTTTTTCCTTTTATTGTATATATATAGTAAGTAAATACAGTCTACATTTTTAAGTGGAAACCTTTTCGCCTAGACATTTTTAGATAGTTAAACACCCATTTGGAGATGGAGATTAATGAATTCATATTTTTCTGTAAAGGTTTAGAGTAATAATAATAAAATTAAAACTAAAAAGAATTCAAATTATATTATACAAGAAAGTAAATCATAGTAGTAAGTTATTAAGTAAATTAATCAGAGAACAGACATCATCACTTGTAATGGCAGCAACTTTGGAGTTACGAGTACTGCAGGAGACACAACTGGGTAATTTTAAGGTTCAACGGATTGCCTTTCTTATTATGATCTCATTGTTAAAGGACAATGCCCATAAGACAACAATCAGTCTGAAGTAAAATCTGCCGCAACATACAGCGTTTACAGATGCCGCCATAATTTGGAGATTAACGACAACATTAGAAGTAAAATTAATAGGTTAACATAATTATGATACTTTTTTGTCTAAATTCCGGAAATATTCTTCTAAGGTTTTCTATGGAAATTTGTTGATCTGTTCCTAGGCAAAGTTTTATACACTTTTGGACAAGCAAGCGCATTTTAGAATCACAATGATAAAATAAACCTTTAATATTTTTACCTTTTGTTTAGTGAAATTGATAATAATATCTCAAATAAATGTAAAGAATATTACGCATTTCCGAGGAATGGGCAAATCCCTGAAAAACTGTTTTTCAATATTATAAATGCTACAAAAATATGGGCTATGGGCATGGTCCTTCTGTATCTGCAATTTCAATGATTTTATCAGGAAACATAATAAGAAAGCAAGTGGGCGGACAAAGGGCGATCTGCTCCACCAAACGCGGACATGCTCGCAGCCTCGTGTCTGGGGCTGCTCGGTCGCGGCGGCGCGGTGGCCGGAGCGACCGAGACAAGCGTGAGCTGACAGTGGCGAGTACCATGAGCACTTCGGAGACGGAGCTGATAGAGAGCACATACATGGTGACGCCCACCTCCACTGGCGGACCTGCAATCAAGCCCAATCGTGAGTGGCGCGCGCGCCTCGCGCCGTGAAAACCAAACCAGAGGACGGTGACGTGCCCCATCGCCGGGCGAGCAGAGCAAAAGGGACGCGAGAGGCGCGGGGTGCCTGCGAGTGTCAAGTGGTCGCTGCTGGCGCACGCAGGGTGCGGACGCGCGCACCAGGCTCGATAGTGGCTCGCGGTGCGGCGAACGTCTGCCGCACGGCCGTGTGTCGCGCCTACACCGATTGAATGCAATCGAATCGTGGACACGGGTGCTACGATGAACGGTTTAATGCTGGTGATAATGCTAAGGGATAAAATCTTGCTAAGTATGCGTTGTGTCTTTAGTATTGTTTTGAAAATAAGATACCATTTTCACTTCAGACAGAGAGCTGATGGAGAGCACGTACATGGTAACCCCCACTTCCACGGGTGGTCCTGAAAACGACACAATACACAACACATCACAAGTGTTAGTTATCCGTCGTAATAACGGTGTTTCTGAGTTACCGTAATGAGCTCTCCATTTAGTTGGGAATATTTCTCAAGCATTGTATCAAGTTACACAGAACTTTGGCGAACTTAATAGATGCGACGGCGACGACATTTATGAAGCGAGTTGCGAGTTATGACTGTTGATGTTTGAAACTAGCAGACAGTTTCAATAGATACTAATAATGTAGAGTATTATTGAACATGTTAATTGTACAATAAGATAAGCAATTAAATAAACTTACAAAATTCGTATTATCTTCCCTTAGTTTTAAGAAATCCATTAGGTTTCGAAATCAAAGTTACTTGATAACAGTTAATAATCGTAAAGTACTAAATATGACTTAAATATCATATTTACAAAAATAGAATCAAATTAACATATCCTAAGGATCCGCAACTTTATACCTATAGAAAACTTTACAGTAGCTTAATGATCCTTTGCAGCGGTTATGCAATGTGATATCTAACCTGGTTTCGTACTTAGGTACTGGGTAACATTAAAAGCTATTTGTTTTTGTGGAGTCTATCGGCTTTATAGCTTTGTTTTATACATGCTAATGTCCAAGTGCCCTCTGCCATAATAATCCCGGAAACCGTTACTTTGATATACTTTACTTCAGAGTATGAATGCCGTTACGACAATTTTCCCCATGAAGGCTATTTGGATAAGTAGATTTTTTGTTATATTTATTGTGCTTGGGCATCTGGTCTTACCTAAAGAATGTTATTCTGTAAGTATTGAGAAGTTGTTAAAATCCCGTAAATGTCAGAATTCATTGTTATGCATTAAATAAATGTTTTATACCTGCCCCGGTAACTTTGGTTTCGAGAACAAACAAACTAACAAAGCAGACGAGACTTTAACAGTTATTTGTAGTAGGTATGACTCCATGGTTAATATAATTTACAAGCAAATAAACACACAATTACAATACTAACCTCCATAGTTTGGTCTTACTCTTTTGTCGTAACTTATACTAAATGAATCCAAAATGGCTGATATATTGACGTCACCGAACATCCCTCCCCCACCGGCACCCCTGAAATAAAAACCAGTCAAACATTAGGTATTTATTGCTATCCCCATGTAGAGGCGCCGAAAATGGAAAATCGGTATGAATAATTCAATTGATTGGATTCTGCACAACGCAGGTTTATTAATAAAATTCTATAAATACGTTTTTTAATGACTTTTTAACTTGACATCGTTTATTGTACATGTAAAGTGCCACCAAGACTTTTGTGCAGTTGACAGCTGTTCGTTTCGTTTTTAGCGACTGACTTATTTGTACTGACTGACAGTGACCATTTATTATTATTTTTATTTATTTATTTATTATTACATAAAGGTATCTATATTTTAAGCTAAGCCCCTATCAACTGCACCAATAAACGGCACGACCATAGAATAAAAGGGCATAGATTTCAGTGTGATATTTTTTTAGGTTTTATAGGACGATATAACATACGATTTTATATGTATAGCCTTAATGATCTTCTAAAATAATAACCTTTTAGTGATTTCCAAAGTCTAGATTTGTTGCCAATATGAAACGCATTATACTCATAGGATGACTGAATAATCCATGAACCACAGCCTCAAAACTGACAAGAGGCAATACTGCCAACTATTAGATAAATGAAATATTCATTTCATTAATACTTTTATGTTTATATGTTTTTGGAGTGAAAACTTCTTTAGCGGCTTTAAGCACTTTTTGTGATGGAGAAAATGTATAAACCAGCGAAAAGTATCCGACAATCAGCGCAATAACAACTGTATCAACAATACGCATGGAGACAACCCCTTTCTCAGCTTTCACGAGGTTCTCGTCATACGGAACAGCGACGTCGACTATCACCGCACAGCGCAAAAGATCGTTCACCACTATATCAGGCATATTGATACAATAGCCCTGGCAGTTAAGATAAATCGATACCAGTAAAACGAGCCATAGTCATTTTCGTCATTTAGTCATTTGCCCACTTCTTAGAGGTTCTTTTGAGGCATAAATTATTGCGATATTCTTAATAGTTTCAAAATAACAGACTTTTGTTTACAACGAGGTCCTGAATTTCACAAATTACTTCCGTACATAATGGAGTACTTAGTGGCTGATGCCACATATTGTACGACTGTATGATTTTTGTCTCGTTTATAATTTGACCCACATTCTGAAGTCAAAAAGTTGCCAAATAACCCTGTCCACACCCCTGTTTTATTTGATCCTGGCTTCGAGGGACACTCTGTATATAATATGTCTCATGAACTCAACTTGATGGTGCCACGCCCGATATATGTCAACTGTCCCATAATATTCCTTATTATTAAATGCATAATCTGTGGTTATGTCTGCATATGATTTTCAAAGGGTTCGTGAGCTTTAAAATATAACACGTAATAACCTTTAAAGTTCCGTGCTACGTCACGATTACACGGTATTGCAATTAGAGCAAGGTTATACGTCGAGGTCTACGAGGACTACTCAATTTCAACAAAGTACTATTTTTTGATTGCGACAAAGTTAACTTATTTTGGCATAATATGGTGTGTAAAAATTGTATTATTATTTTAAATTATATAATTAATGTTGTCTGTTTAAGTTTATCATTGTTGCAAAAAACTCGGTGCTAGCTACCATAATATCATAAGCATAAAATCCTACAGCTACATAACAATATTCACTAGGTCATTCATTTGACAATATTGTAATGATGGCAAAGGTTATGCGAGGCAGTCGCGCCCACATTTTTAACCGCGATAATTTGTCGCGCTAGCCAATTTTCCTGCAGCTTTAATAAAGCGTCTACTATGGACTGCCGATAGTCATATATATAAGGGTGTAATAATATCATGTACTTTACTTCTGTTTATATTGTTCTCTTATAAATCAACATTGTTCCGTCGTTCCAAGAAATAGTTACCTATTTCATATAGTCATGAACGATTAATTTACAAAGAACCCCTTTGAAGTTGAAGTAGTTGACAAAAACCACAACATTTCTTCAATAGACTCAAAAAGTTTAGTTTCCTGGCCATTCGCTATAACTTACTTTTAAATTATAGTAATGGAAAATTCCCATTAGGTTTGGCACGAGAAGAAACATTTCATTTTATCTTATTCAACAGAAAGTCGCGGATTACTTTGCCTTCATTTTTGAAGTGAAAACTTCTTTAGCGACGCTGAACACTTTCTGTATGGGGAAAAATATAGAAACTCGCGACAGGTATCACGTGACCGACAGATTTGAACCCGGGAAGGGAAGAAGAAGGGTGACCATGAGTTGTCACCTGGAGAATTTATAGGTAAATCGATGCTATCACACTATATTATCACAAATAACGCACTGTAGCGTTCGTTACGTGTAACGTAATTTAAGATTGAAAAATATCAACATAACGCCAGTAGTCGTTTTGGCGACTACTGGCGTCTTACTAGAAAGAAAACGAACAACATTTCAGTCACCAGACTGATTTAATATCCGCTCTCTTGAAAGAGCCATGTTTTAATCAGCTAAGGGCCGATTCGACCAAACTTGAACTAATCCTCGAGTTACTATACCAAGATAACTATTCCATGACCTTAATCTCGAGTAAATCAAAAGTCATTTTTCCATGCAATATGAAGTATAACAAAACTTGGAGTAACAGTACGCGAATCTAGACACGGGACGCATCGCCAGGAGGTTTCTATCAACGCAGCTCTGACCTCTGACTTCCAGTAACTTGGACCATCTTTCCGATGCCGGTGGGAGACAGTTTTTATATTTTTAAATGCTTTTTTTTTATTTAAAAATGTTAAATTTTTGTAAATTCATACAAAATAATGTATTGTTTTCCTGTGTTGTACAGCTTGTGCTGTAGCTTATCCATTAATAAAACGAATCTATTTTCTAGGCATGATTTAAACCAGTATTGCTATATTCTGATATTCAACGTGATATTGTGGTTATGCCGAAAAGCACAAATAACTCAAATATACTTTGCAAGACTGCAGTAAATGCAGAAAACGAATAAGATTCAGAAGTCGTAGTATTGAAAATCGGATTCCGGCATCAAAGGCCTTTCAGCAAATAACCTTATAAAGATTTGCAAACGCGAATTCTTGCCAATACTGAGTGGTTCTAACAAATATGCAAACTCGTAAATGGACAATATATCTGAGGTATTTTGTACCCGCTATGTGCAAAAGTTTGACGTTGCAAGGAGTGCGATATGTGGAGGTTACCGGCTAACTTTACTTGGTCGGCGGCAGCGGAAGCGTTTATCGCATAAAATGTTTCACAGAAATGTTACCGCTGTAAAGGCTATTTGTGTGGAAGGTTGTTTGATAATTGAAGATAAAGTTAATGAGTTTTTAATGGATATTTATTTTTACTAAATAAACAAATGTTATAGAATGAACTAAACTTCTCATAATCTCATCATCATATGCCTAGTCTTTCCCAACAATGTTGGGGTCGGGTTCCAGTCTAACCGGGTGCAGCTAAGAACTAGAGTGTACATGGAGCAACTGTCTGTCTGACCGTCAGTCAGTTATCCGGGCAACCCGATACCCATTAGTAAGACTGGTTGTCAGACTTTCTTGCTTCTTGACTTCTTGACTACCCGTAACGACTGCCAAAGATGGTCAAATGACAGCCAGGGACCACATCCACGGACTGTGACCGCGTAAAGAGCTGCTTAAAAACTAAAGTAAATAAATAATTTTAATATGGCTGACATAATATAAACCTTTAAAAAAGTTTTATGTGTCACAAGAAGTTGTTAATTAATCACAAAGTAATAATAGCCCCATTTATCACGACAACGTTTTTAAAAGGTTGATGATACTTGAACTGTTTTCGATAAAGCACTCGTTTACGAGTGCACTCCGCCCGTTTCTAAATTAACTTGTCGCTTTTTCTTTGTCCCGGAGTTAACAGTTTGCAAAGGGAACAATGATATCAAATCTTGTCTAGTTAAAATCGGGAACGAAAAGTATTTTTTGGGTAATGTACAGTAGCAATTAGGCCGAAATGTAATAATAACTAGCAAAGTGTGAAAATAAAACTGCTTAAAAATCACGTTTGTTGTATGAGAGCCCCCAAAAATATGTATTTTATCCTAGTTTTTAGTATTTGTTATTGCATCAGAAACAATAACAACGTCATTTGTGATTTCGACCGGCTTAACGACAGGCCGGTAGACAGACGGCGATGTCTTAGTAATAGGGTCCCATTTTACCCTTCGGGTACGGAACCCTAAAATAATTAAAAACAATCGAAAAGTAAAATATATTGTTACATAAAATAAGGATGGGATGCAATCATAAACAATATCAAAGGGCTGTGTTTCTTATCCCGTGCTTTGAAAGATTAATTTGTAGTTTTGCACAGAGATAGCACAGGGATAGAAAATGAAACCTGAAATTCCCTATACATTTTAGACCCTAGAAAGACCTATAATACATATAACTTCGGTACTGACACATACTTAATCGATGTTAATACAACAAAATTCACCTAAAGCTTTACACAAGCTTTAAATAAAGAACGTTCGCAAGTCGCGAGCGTACGCATTGAACTTAAATTTTTAAGGGACTTGACGCCTTTTTCAGCTAGCTAAAAATAGAATGCGTATCTCGGAGCGAGGGCGAGGCGGACCTGCCCTGCGCGGTGCGCGGGACTCCCCTGAACGGGACAAATTTGCTCTTGTATTTTCGGGTACAAGGTCTCATTTTGTTCACTCCTCTGTCAATTTGCCGCGCTTCTTTAACATTCAGTACACCGCCATATCTATTCTACAGTCATTGCATATTCAAACATTTCGTTTTAAAAAAAGCTTTGATGTGGCAACATTAAATATCAACCCTTTTATTTTTTATGATCAATATTTGAAGGTATTTGATCAAACTCAGTTAAAGTTCCTTATACGAGTAGCTGAACACTGTGCCTTTGTATTGATCAACGTCAAAGCGTTCCAAATACTTTGATAAGGAGCGTCATTTGGAGTTTGGAAAATATCTAAATATCATTTAATTTTTGAGATGCGATTACAAAATGAATTCACAACAAAATATTGTGTAATATTGATAAATCAACCAATAAGTAAGATTACAAATAAAAAAATGAAAGATTGTATTAGGTATGCTTATTATATATACTATACTTACTTATCGAGCATCGTCCTATTGTATCTGCAACTAACTAACGCTTAGAGAGAGTTCAATTTATAGCGAATTGTGTCTATGTCTATGTTCAATCTACTTAATCGAATCGGTCCAGTTCTGAGGTGATGCATCCTACATAATAGGAATCCTAATCAAATAAGAAGCCCTATTACCATAGCTATAGTCCGTTTGTCCGTGGGCTACTTAGAAAAATCTCTAAGTAAATATTTCTATATCGGGAATACTACGCAATACAGGTAAATAAAATATGGTGAACGACTTAGGAGTCGGAAAAAGATTATGTGCTGAGGTCAGTTTATTTTATAATACCTAATTATTTTAATGGATTGTACCTACATTAATTAAAGCATTATTAATTTGATAGACACTGAAGATGTTCAGATATTTATAAGTGCATTTGTGATGGTTAATTTTCTTCATTATGAGAAACCTAAAATGTCTAGTGTAATACGGACTAGATTTGCGGATTAGATTTTATACCTATTATCCATGACATAACAGCAGAAGTTTCACCCGCATTAGTAAGTTATTATCTAACCCTACCAATCATTATGAAAATTCAAATCGGTAACCAGTCGGTACCGTGTAATAACAATTGTTTCAAAATGTTGTCAATTTTCATAAAGATCAAAAAATAATAATTGCATGACAATAAGTAATAAATCATACCCTATTTTATTTTAATCTTATTCACGAAAACTATTGTTTTTTAAGTCTAACCACAATTTTTCAATTGAAAACCTGTTGTTTCATAATATAATAAAAATGGAAAATAATTCTAAAACAGGCTAGACTAAAAATAAGTACTCATGAGGTGAAGTTATCCGATTTAAAAATAAATAACTGAACACTTTAATTTAGTCGAACCTCAATAACGCATAATATTCGAAAATCTCATCAAGACTTGTAAATGGAATGTTACTAAACAAGAGTTACTTAAGCGTTTCGGTTAGAGGGGTGTAATAGGCTTTTGAGTGGCGATACTCAAAAGTGCGTCCGGTACCACGATGATGACTGGCTAATATTTTACGCCAACTGTTTCGATGCCTATATGAACTGGCGTAGGTACACCTAGTTATAGGTATCTACAGTTTCCATAATACTGTATAGTTTTTTTTTTTTAATTTAATACAAAGGATGAATAATTTCGGAAGGGCATTTTTACTATCTCACAAAATTTATTTCGAAAACAAAGGATAAGAACGAAATGAAAACTATTGAACACGTGTCATTGAGTTACTTTAAAAATGTAATACCTAAGGCTAGTCATAAGCCTGTCGGCTAAATACGTGTTCGCGTGTAAACCGTCGCGTGAGCACTCGATCGTGTATGCAAATACAAGTTCTGCGCGTTAAAGCAAGTCGAATAAGTTAAAAAATCCGATTTCAAACTTTTTCCAGTATTAAACTTAAATAACATCAACATTACGGCATTATTTTTTCCAGGTTTATATTTAAGATAACCTACTTTATTACTTAATAGTAATAGTTATTATGGTTCAGTGTTCGCTGTTGTCACGGTATTTTTATATAAGCGTAGCTAGCTTCTCAGTAAAATATTCCTTCGACTTATAATGCGGTTACTTAAATTTCTATTACAAAAGAACAGTACGTGATAAGCATGTCATTTAAATAAAATAATAGATTATTTTATGATAAGATTTTGTTCTGCAGTATTTTGTCTCCTACTGTTTCCATATTTATATTCATTGTAAATGTAAAACAAACATTCATTTAATGTATGTTGATTACTTACAGCATTTTAAGAATGTGAAGCATTCTTCAATTGTGTTTAAAAAATATAATAAACGTAATCATAGAAGTCTAGTCAATTAACTTCGCTGATCCAAAGTTGGCAACTTGGTGACTTGAAAATAGTCAAAATTTACAACATAATAACTGGCTCACCAGAGATCGGCTAACATATATCTTTAATCCTTACCTATGCGATGTTTTGCGATTGCAGACTGAAGTCAACGGACTGATATTTTGTAGAAATCCACAGTGGGTAACAACTATAGGTGAACGTGAAACAATTGAATTTAGTAAACGCGCTTCAAATTTTCTAAGTTTAAGTTCGAATATATATTTTTTCGAGTCATTTTTATTATTTAGCTCAAAATCATAAAGCTATTAAATATCTACAATCTGGTATTCATAACCATTATCAAGTTGTAATTTAATTTAAGTTTAAGTCGTATTGTATTTAAGTTGTATTCAATATTTATTCATGCTTGTACTCGTCTAAGTGCGATCGACTAGATATAAAAAAATACATAACTACGTAGGTACCAGTATGAATAAAATGTCAAAGTCACACTTTAATCTATAATTTTTTACCTTCATAAAATCGGTTTAAAGATATTTGTTTCTGAAATGGGTAATGTCCTTCAAAGGATATTTCGAGGCATTTCCTTACATAGTCAAACATTTTATGTAAAAAAAGGATAAAAAGTGTTTTTTTTATTTTTATGCAGAATTTGATAATCTTTTAATGATTTAATTTGCGAAGCTAGCTGGCAAGTTATGGGATGGATTAAATTCTATCATAATATTTCAAAGGTTCATCAAATGTGGCCAGGCTGTGAGCCTTTTGGGGCTGGATTGATACGGCCAAGTATTTAGATGTTGTTTTTTTGTATTAAATTATGTACAACCTACGTATACGTATATTTTCTTCCTGTATTTAAGTGTAAAGTGAAGTCCATCAGGTTATCAGGTATTCATTTATTTTCACTGTATTTTGTACACAGAAGAAGTGAAAGTTCAATACAGATTTTTAATTTTAAATATATATATTATAGTTCTGTTTTCATTTACCTACTTATAAATTACATAAAAACCAACACAATACAAACCAACCTCTGTGCTTAGTTCTCGCTTAATGTTAATATTGACTGAGTCTAAAATGGGCACAAGGCTATGCAATTAGGTGCCGCACCGCAAATAGATTAGGTTATGCTCAACGTGATTAAATTGCTATGCTGTGACCGCCTGAAAGAGCAAACTTAAGTAAATAATAATTTGGGGGTTCCACAGATTTATATTAATTAAATCTATAAAGGCGCGGTAAAATGTTCAAAAGATTTTAATCTTACTAGGATTTTATTTAATTACAGGTATAATGTTTTAATTATTTCTGTAGGTGTACGTTTTATAATGTGTACAAGTATCTAATACGCATGTAGCTCTTCATCGGCGACATTATTATTTACTCACGTCAGGCCTCAGCTAAGTGTTAGCACTCTTTGTAAAATTAAAATAGTCGCAGCCTCTTTGCACAGCAATTCATTCTCAAAAACACCTTTGCTTTTGGTTTCTTCGACGCTGCAAAGCGCTCTGTAAAAAGGCTTTGTACTCAAACATAAAGGCAAATTACAAGGTACGAGTGGCTCGTGANAAAATTTATTTCGAAAACAAAGGATAAGAACGAAATGAAAACTATTGAACACGTGTCATTGAGTTACTTTAAAAATGTAATACCTAAGGCTAGTCATAAGCCTGTCGGCTAAATACGTGTTCGCGTGTAAACCGTCGCGTGAGCACTCGATCGTGTATGCAAATACAAGTTCTGCGCGTTAAAGCAAGTCGAATAAGTTAAAAAATCCGATTTCAAACTTTTTCCAGTATTAAACTTAAATAACATCAACATTACGGCATTATTTTTTCCAGGTTTATATTTAAGATAACCTACTTTATTACTTAATAGTAATAGTTATTATGGTTCAGTGTTCGCTGTTGTCACGGTATTTTTATATAAGCGTAGCTAGCTTCTCAGTAAAATATTCCTTCGACTTATAATGCGGTTACTTAAATTTCTATTACAAAAGAACAGTACGTGATAAGCATGTCATTTAAATAAAATAATAGATTATTTTATGATAAGATTTTGTTCTGCAGTATTTTGTCTCCTACTGTTTCCATATTTATATTCATTGTAAATGTAAAACAAACATTCATTTAATGTATGTTGATTACTTACAGCATTTTAAGAATGTGAAGCATTCTTCAATTGTGTTTAAAAAATATAATAAACGTAATCATAGAAGTCTAGTCAATTAACTTCGCTGATCCAAAGTTGGCAACTTGGTGACTTGAAAATAGTCAAAATTTACAACATAATAACTGGCTCACCAGAGATCGGCTAACATATATCTTTAATCCTTACCTATGCGATGTTTTGCGATTGCAGACTGAAGTCAACGGACTGATATTTTGTAGAAATCCACAGTGGGTAACAACTATAGGTGAACGTGAAACAATTGAATTTAGTAAACGCGCTTCAAATTTTCTAAGTTTAAGTTCGAATATATATTTTTTCGAGTCATTTTTATTATTTAGCTCAAAATCATAAAGCTATTAAATATCTACAATCTGGTATTCATAACCATTATCAAGTTGTAATTTAATTTAAGTTTAAGTCGTATTGTATTTAAGTTGTATTCAATATTTATTCATGCTTGTACTCGTCTAAGTGCGATCGACTAGATATAAAAAAATACATAACTACGTAGGTACCAGTATGAATAAAATGTCAAAGTCACACTTTAATCTATAATTTTTTACCTTCATAAAATCGGTTTAAAGATATTTGTTTCTGAAATGGGTAATGTCCTTCAAAGGATATTTCGAGGCATTTCCTTACATAGTCAAACATTTTATGTAAAAAAAGGATAAAAAGTGTTTTTTTTATTTTTATGCAGAATTTGATAATCTTTTAATGATTTAATTTGCGAAGCTAGCTGGCAAGTTATGGGATGGATTAAATTCTATCATAATATTTCAAAGGTTCATCAAATGTGGCCAGGCTGTGAGCCTTTTGGGGCTGGATTGATACGGCCAAGTATTTAGATGTTGTTTTTTTGTATTAAATTATGTACAACCTACGTATACGTATATTTTCTTCCTGTATTTAAGTGTAAAGTGAAGTCCATCAGGTTATCAGGTATTCATTTATTTTCACTGTATTTTGTACACAGAAGAAGTGAAAGTTCAATACAGATTTTTAATTTTAAATATATATATTATAGTTCTGTTTTCATTTACCTACTTATAAATTACATAAAAACCAACACAATACAAACCAACCTCTGTGCTTAGTTCTCGCTTAATGTTAATATTGACTGAGTCTAAAATGGGCACAAGGCTATGCAATTAGGTGCCGCACCGCAAATAGATTAGGTTATGCTCAACGTGATTAAATTGCTATGCTGTGACCGCCTGAAAGAGCAAACTTAAGTAAATAATAATTTGGGGGTTCCACAGATTTATATTAATTAAATCTATAAAGGCGCGGTAAAATGTTCAAAAGATTTTAATCTTACTAGGATTTTATTTAATTACAGGTATAATGTTTTAATTATTTCTGTAGGTGTACGTTTTATAATGTGTACAAGTATCTAATACGCATGTAGCTCTTCATCGGCGACATTATTATTTACTCACGTCAGGCCTCAGCTAAGTGTTAGCACTCTTTGTAAAATTAAAATAGTCGCAGCCTCTTTGCACAGCAATTCATTCTCAAAAACACCTTTGCTTTTGGTTTCTTCGACGCTGCAAAGCGCTCTGTAAAAAGGCTTTGTACTCAAACATAAAGGCAAATTACAAGGTACGAGTGGCTCGTGACGTCATCCGGTCCCGACACTGTTATGGAACTAATTACTATACATGATAGCAAGACCCCGAATTGCGCCTTAAATAGTAGTATTACATGTGAAAACGTCCTACGGAGATTTGGCGCATGATGTGCGGAGGTTTTCGCCACATTTACATATTATACCGTCGCAGGAAAATAGTGAGGAGCACACGAATCGGTAATATTTGTTATTATTTCTGAATCTACTTAGGCAAATCTCGCTTTCTTTCACGTAGGTTGAGTGCGTACGAGATATTTTATTCAAATAGGGATTACGGCCATATTATTACCTTTAAAAAGCTCTCATCTCGATTTTTTTATATGCGCACAAGATTCGTTAAGTTACTATACTATTAAGGATTATTATTTACTATAAAAAAGACATATAGGTCTTTATGTTTTTATAATAATTTAATAACACATAGTATTCGCTTATATTTCATCTGTACCTTAAAAATATTGTGAATCATCAATCGAGTTAAAATCAATAGACAGGTCAGAATAACCTTATAGAAATAACTGAAATAAATAGATTCATCAATCAAACGGAGTTAACGAACTGTCACAGTCTCAAGGGTAAAGTTCTAAGGTTGTTACCTAAGTAGTTTTAGCTTGCTTATAATCCACACAATATCTTAATCAAAGGTTTATAAATATTTTTATTTATTTAATAAACTATTCCATATTTTAAACTGGCTGTGAAAATGCGTTATTTTATTTCACTTGACGGTTATTATTTTTTTATAAATGAAGGTTGTCTTGCATTGTAATTTAATATATTCCAGTTTATTGACCCGCCTGAATATGATATCAGATTTTCGTGAAGTTATACTTTAGTTTTTTGTGAATGGAGGCATTTAGTGAGAGCAAGTTGATAAATAGTGATGGTGTGCAGCAGATGCTGGTACTCACGCGACATGGTTGGCTTGCGGTAGGAAGGCGGCCGCGAGCGCCAGCAGCAGCGGCGCGGAGCGGGGGCGGGCGCCGCTCATGACGCGAGCGCGAGTCGCATGGGGGCTGGCGCGTGTATGTGCGGCCGCGCTCGCTCGCTCGCCGCTCGTCGCCGGTGTCGCGAGGCGGACTGCTGCTCCCGTGTCCGGTGGCGGCGTGGCGCTCGAATGCTCCCGCCGCCGCGTCTGTATCGATCGCGGCAGGCGTGACCCGGCCCGGCACCGCCTGTCGCTCCAGCTATCGACCGTCGCGCCGCCGCAGCCGATGCGACGCGTACTCACCTCCTAATTACTACACAACCGGACTCCTTCGCATTAAAACTTCAGACCTGCGCGCGACACCACGGAAAATAAATCTCACTTGATTTTACAGACTTATAAATTGTAAAAGTTTAATACTGAAACCGTTTGGAACTTACGTTACATAGAACCTAGATGAAGTTCTCATACACCCGGAGTAGGTATATAATATTATCTAATGTTTGTTACAAAATATCGAGCACTGACAGCATAGATAATAATTGCTGTTTTCGGGGTTCGTTATCAATTATTAAAATATGCAATTTGTCTTTGATTTGCCTTCTGGAAAATGGTTAAGAGTTATAAAAAACATTATTTTCTAAAAACCGCATGAGTATGGAAAATAAGTCTGGAATCCATCTACGGACTACATGTACCTTAGTAGGTATACATACTTCTCACATCTGTGAGAGGGAGAGACTCGGACTCATGCAGGCACAGGAATTCAGGGATTCGGCGTTATGGATATATTGATGGAGCATAAAGTTAGAGCTTTATTACTATTAAAAACTAGCCGTTATCCCGCAGTTTCACTCGCGTCCCGTGGGAAATACTACCCGTAAGCGAATAAAACCATAGCCCAAAAAAATATAGTCTGTAGCACTCACGACTGATGTAGCTTTCGAATGGTGAAAGAATTTTTAAAATCGGTTATTTACTGCCAGAGATTACCCCCTACGAACAAACTTACAAACTTACGAATTTAGAAACAATTTTACTTTTTTAGAATATTAGTGTAGATTAAAGTAGCATACACGACTGCAATGGCACCCAGCAAGCTAACTAGCTATTAGCTAGCAAAGGCCTAATTTTAGTGTAGCTTTTATTTTTTTTTAATCTAATTTAGACACACAATTAACTGACTATCTAAACTACATTCTGCGGGTACCACGAGACCCCGAAAACAGTGAAAAAAAATTGGAATGCAACGTAGAAATGAATTAATATTAATTACGGGTATCGAAAAATGCACAAAAGTTAATTTCATTGGAATCATAACTGAAGTGCCTATGCTGTATTTATATCATTAAATATGTAATTTTAAGTTTGATGTAGTACTTTAACTAAGCAATATCTCTCTTTGTTCCTTGTTGAGGTGGCAAAATATATTATTTATACTTTTATATATTTCTTTTTTATTCAGTTAAAATATTCTACTTGCCAGATTGTTCAAATATAATTAACAACAAGTGAACTTGTTAACTGAATATAAGCACTATTCTTACCTTTGTGTGTTGCGAATATATCAACATGTGCGCAAATAATATTTGCTTGTGCGCGTCTATTTGTTTAATCTCTATACTCCCCAATGTGGTGTACCACGGAGATGCCCTACATTTGGTTCAACCCATATCTCAGAGACACAATATCAGCTTATTTGTGTAGGGTGTCAAGCGCCTGCGAAAACTTCTATTCGTGTATGCCCCGCAAACTTTCCTTATAACAGAGCCTTCCTAGAATACCTACATTAAGACTAATTCTTACTGATATGTATGAGTAAAATATATTATCAAATTTCTCAGGGTTAAACCAGTAAAACGAATGTCTTATAAACGTGTGAGGTATAACTTTAAATTAGGTAACTAGTGTTTGACAAATAAAAACTTTTAACTTTGACAAGTCTTAGGGCAAAATCAACAGTAAATAGATTTGGTTTATATCCTATCCATAGAAACAAGTTACTAAGGAAAAATAGATATACATAGATAGTTTGTAATTTAGTCAGCAATAACAGTCTGCATTGTATTGTCCAGACTAGAATACGTGCACATTTCAGTCTGTTCGTGGTACTCGTACTGTTCAAAAGAGTCAATATAATGGCTGAAAACTTAATCATGAATGTAAAAAAAATATTAAGTATAAGAGCCGAAACACATAACCGCGTTGCGGCGCCGCGCCGCTAAAATCGGCGTTTTGCGTTGCGGCGTTGCAGCGTCGCGAAAAAGAGCGTTATTGTAGGGTAACCAGTTCCTCGTGATTTTTTATTGTGGATAAACGTGTCTCTGCCATGGACAATCGTGAGAAACTTATTGCTTATTTATTATTAAAAAGACATTACTCTGTATTAAATAAACGGCAAAGAAGATACTGGATACTTACATCCATTTAATAAGGCTGTGAATCCCGATGTAGAGTACTTTTCTCGAAAATACAGAGCATTAAAGATAGACGAAAATAAATTTTAACTTGAATATTACTGACACGTATTATTTGCTAGAGTGATAGAAACAAACCAAATCATTGTCACCAAGTATGACATCATAACGCTGAAACTAGCGGTGCCGCGCCGCTACAATTGGCGGCGCCGCTACTGCCAATTCTCGCGGCGCGGCGCCGCAACGCGGTTATGTGTTTCGGCCCTAAAACCCTCATAAAACCAGTTAAAGCGCTACCGAATCTTTTGAGCAACTGTCAGTTTTCAAGGGAATACTGACGTATTTGTACTGACTGATAGCAATTGTCAACTGCACCAAAAAACGTTCAAACTCTACATCTAAACCTGTCATCTGTACCTTCTACAGTCTATGTTTATTTCTATGTTTTCCCTACGAACTTGTTTCTGTTGATAGGGAATATTTACTTGCAGATATTCCGGTATTTAAATTGAATCACGTGTACAATATTGCTTTCTAGGGTTCCGTAGTAAACTAGGAACCCTAATTGTTTCACCATGCTGAAATTTGGTACCAATATGTGTATCAACCACGACGACAAAATGCAAAAAAATAATTGAAAAAAAATGTTTTATTAGGGTCTCCCCTACACGTAAAGTGGGGAGTGTTTTTTTTCTTTCATTCCAACCCTAGTGTGTGATATATTGTTGGATAGGGATTTTAAAATGAATAGAGGTTTACAAAAATCATTTTTTGTTTATTTTACATTTTCGGAAATAATTTCTCTAAAAGTCGTAAAATAGGTGTTGTCTTTTACCAAACTGAGGCTACACCAATTTCTACGAATTGATAAACCAACGAGAGGTCTCGATTAGGTATATAGCCTCTAAAACATTATTTTATTCAAAAAATAGTACAGCTCCATGGCTCCACGATATTTTTCTATTACACTCATTCCTTAGTGCTTGTGCCTGCGGATTTCTGTAGAGAAGCAAGGAGATATGCGAAGCTGCCTGTGAATGCGTCGAGATTCCGGTCCTCGACGACTAACGCCAATTGCAGCAGTCGTAATTCGCATGTTTTGCTCCTTGAGCATTCAATGTGTTCCGAAGGCGAAAAAAATAGGTATTATTTCAAAGATTTACATTGCTTAGGCTCGATTTCACCAAAGTCAGATAAGTTTTATTCCAAGACTAATGATGACATTCTCTTTGGGATAGCAAATTTTACATTTCACCAACAATTTATCCTAAGACTAGTACGTAAAATGAGAGATAGCTTTCTACGCCCGATTCTGCAGGTATTGAATTAATTCTAGGGCTAAGGTGATAACATGACTGCATGTCCTAAACATTGCGTATACTCGTATATGAAACATTTTGTTGACGAATCCATTAGTGCCATTCCCACATTGACTCTTAGAGTTGATTTCACCAAAGGCTTTCAGTACCCGAGAATAACTGTACATAATTATGCTACATTTAGGGTCGGTTCGACCAAACTTGAACTATTCCTCGAGTTCCTATACTAAAATTTAGCCATTCCACGAACTTAACTTCGAGTCAATCAAAAGTCATGTTTCCATGCAATCTAACGTATGTAATAACTATACACGAATAGAGGAGTGAACTTTGAACGAATGTATTACTCGGCAAATAAAAAATACTCCAATACGGGACGGTATGTCAGCTAAAGTTGTGTCAACTCGTGTTTGTCATATATTCAGTCATATCTGTCGATTGCAGTCATATTATCAGCTGATGATAGTCCGCCATGTTAGAATAGTTTGCTGTACCGCCAAAATGTTTTTCCCGATTAGTGAGCTGACTCTTGGACTAGTAGTTGGTTAAACAGAAATGTTGTTCATTCTGGAGGAAAAAGCATTCATTCCCAGATAATACCTTATTCGAGTTTGGTCGAATTGGCCCTTACTCTCGGGAAATTCAAATTGCATTTCACCACACTGCTGTTATAGGAATCTAGACACGCGGCAGCGTGTCAAGCCAAGTTCAAGCAAAGAATGGCTGGCAAGCGCCACGTGTATATTTACACGAACCATTTGGTGCCACTTTTTACCCCTCCATAACTCAAAACCTATTAAACGTAAACACTTCAAACTACGCATGTTTCATTATGTCCATAAGGACACCTAGAAGCCCAATATTATATGACTTGGCCAGTTTTTATCAGGATTAAAACAATGTTTTACATATATTTTATTAATAACTGAGGTAATGAAAACTGGCCAAGTCAAATCTTGTTCCTATAAATACATATTTGGATTTTGTACAGAACTTGGTACTCATTTAGATCTCCATTCTTTTTGCGGCGAAGCCCACAACCAAGCATAGGTTTTGTATTGAACTTGGCTTTCCTTTTTTACATTTATGTTTTTGGTGGGTTACATAATCTCAGACTAACTGTTCTTTGAAATAACATCACACATTACAAAACACAACTCAAATTACAAAAATATACTCGCTATCCTTGTTTTTTCCTTTATTAGCAACTTTTCCCGGCTTTCCCCTACCTATAGTTGAAAACTGCATGTAAATATGTTCAGTAATTTTGAAATTATCGCGTTCAGACATACAGACGCAGCGGGGGACTTTGTATTATAAATATGTAGTGATTTAGGTATGGTATTGTGACAACCTGATGTTTCGTTAATCACCATAATATGGTCCATTTTTATAGAATTTGTGACATTAAAGGGCGATTACTAACATTTTTTTTTGTGTCGATGTACCATTTTTAGGGTTCCGTACCCAAAGGGTAAAACGGGACCCTCTGTCTGTTTCCGGGCTGTATCTTATAAGCTGTAATAGCTATAAAGCTGAAATCTTCACAAATGATGTATTTCCGTTGCCGCTATAACAACAAATAGTAAAAATTAAAAAAATATATTAAGTGTTTGCGGTTTATTCACAGTTTATTGTATGGGTCCCCATCCCCATACAATAAACTGTGAATAAACCGCAAACACTTAATATATTTTTTTAATGAAAGCAAATTATAACTTTATTATTCATATATTTGTATAAAAAAAGTAATTTTTTGCTGCCCGAAAAATGTTTGTATTTTGGCTAGTTGTAGGTAATAGATACGTTCATTTTTCATAGATAATGGTACGGATCCCTTCGTGCGCGAGTCCAACTCGCACTTGGCCGGTTTTTTCATAGCTAATGGTCCGGAACCCTTCGCGCGCCAGTCCAACTCACACTTGGTCGGTTTTTTTATAATGTTAAAGGGGCGTTAGAGGGCAATTTTTTTTTATAACTTTAATTTATAAACACTACATTACAGATATTCAAAATTATTTTATCTTACTCTCAAACATAACTGGCCAATAAAAAAAGTAAAACTTCCACTGTTGGACAAAAACCTCCCCCAAGCTGGAGGGATTTATCCATACAAGGCAGTGTGGCATATTTTTAGCCTCAGAGATGCTGCTGCCCATCTCCGAGTAAGGTATTTCATATCCCACTTGGTTCTCTGTGGTGGCTATACCGCCACCAGTCAGTCGCCAGAGCCCTGCCCGCTTGTCAGCAGGGTGCACCACCGGCTTTTGTCATAATGTTGTTAATTCATTGTGGTTGCGGCTGTGACTATTTCACAAAGTTAATCTTCGGTGCTACACTCAGTCTCGTACACGACTTCTTTGATAAAAATCTACTGGAATTAGATTAGGGAAACATGCTGGCCATTGAATATGTCCACCTCTTCAGATCCAACAACTAGGGAAAGATAATTTTTAATGGTATCTTACGAATCTTGCATAATGTGGGGGAGCCCCATCTTGCTGCAACCACATTGTAGACGACGCAGTCACCCAATAGCAGTAGGGAGGTTTTATAATATTTTATTTGTAAACCTTCTTTCTATTTTTATCTATTTTGACTTGTTTTTAGAACACATTTGTCAATGTTATTGTCAACTGATGTCACCTGTCTCTGTATACTTTTGCCAGAATAAATTTTGATCCAGCATCCGCACCAGCATTTTTGATTTCTACAATCGCACTGAATCATGGGAGCTCCTTGATTAAACCAGGCAAGTCATTCTGTAAAAAAATGAGATACGAGGAGCCGTCGAGTCTTAGGGGTAACGCCTGAGGATCGATGGATTGCCCGTCTATCCCAGTCCCAATATTTACTCCAAACTGATGCTAAAAATGGTCACTCCGAATAATGTGCGCATTCGCGTATGCATAAAAGTGCATTTTATGTACATGTGTTATATACACCCACCCGCTGAAAAGTCGTTTCATCTGTCTTTAAAATTGAGTAATTGAGCATCTTCAAGATGGCGACGGAGCATTTCCGAACAAAAAGCCACTCTCGGTTCGCAATCAGAGGGTAAAAGGCTTTTGCACACGTTGCACGTGTTAGGGATGATTTTTATGTCATTTCACAATAAGTTGTACTACAGATCTCGGAATATCAATATAATGTATCGGCACTGACCTTCTTGACATGCGGCGAATGCTGTTAGTTGGATTCTCATTTATCATCTCATCATTCATCATTTTCCTCTTCTACCCCGAGGTCTGTAATGTGTGGTCTTCCATTTCTTAATCCTGGATTTCCTGGTTTTTGGGAATATGGATATTGGGCCGACTTCTGTAGCACTGCTCTTTCGTTCTTTAAAATATGATATCTCTGAAGTCCTTGAAAAAAAAACTGCAGATGTTTCAAATATTTAAGAGTAACCGTTAAAAATAAAACACGTTTTATGTCTTCTGCAGTACTCTGGTCTTCAAAATATAATACAAATCTTGGGTCCGAAACATATGTACAGTTAGTGAAAGTCCTACTTCCGCTCAAATTAGAAAAACTATTGTCAATGTCTCCTTTGATATCTTGGCCTCAGTCTTTCCACTGCAGGCATACAATTTCGACATTGTAGCTGTCGGACATAATAGACAGCGCCTACTTTAAAGGTACTATTTGGTATTTAACTAACTTGCTCATTTATTTTTCGAGGCGCTAAAATGTATTTTTGTTAATATATTTTTATTCCTGAAATCAAAGTGATCTACACTGATGTTCTGGAGGCTAGAAATTAGGTAGCAATTCTTGTTGTTGTTGATTGATTGATTTTTATTTGATTTGATTGAAGCGTTGCTTAACCTTATGATCGATTGATCTGACCGGTTTTGATTGATCCACAAACACTTTAGCGCTTTTAAATGAGAGATTTGAGATTTTATTTTATTTTCACTACAGGTTTATTTATACTACTATATTAATATTTTGTTTCTTTGAATATTTTTTTATAATAATTATATATTCCATTTTTTATAATAATATTTAAGGCTGCGAAACTACTGGAGTTATTTGATCAATTTTTTCACTGTTGGGAAGCTGGACTATCACCAAGTAACAAAGACTATATTTTATCCGGGTACAGACAGCAGTTTCTACGGGACACGGGTGGAACCGCGGGGAAATATCTAGTAAAATTTTAAATAGCTGAAATAATTTTCAACCGTATTTATGGAGCCTTTGGGCACAAGTAAAGCATATGTGGACGATCAGCAGGCGTAAAACGAGAATTTAATTTCACGGGATAAGATAATCCAAGTCAGATAAAGAAGTGAAAGAGTTACCGTGGTCTTAGTATATAAAAAAATACTAATAATAAGAGTGTTTTGATTACTCGAAAAATAAAGGTCTAAAATCTAATGTAATTTTTTCTATGCTAACAGATATGCAACATAACCCATGTCGTATTAAAGTCGCAGTGCGGTGCATGTTATAGTCGGCAGCATTCTGGGGCCAAAGCTCTTCCCTGCAGTAAATTCAGCTTCACGAAGCGTTACACCCAAAGTTTTTGTTCGTGTATTATGTAATTTTATTTTCAATGTTTCTTTTGTATACAAAAACGTGGTATAAGATGTTGTGGTCACATAGTTGGCCACTAATGGTCAACTGCTTTGTATTGATTACGGAGAACTCATCCTAAAAGCTATCTCCTACAAGGAATTAGACTTTATACCGAATAAGAATTAAAAATATTTATAAAAATTTGAAACGAAAATTTAATAGCCTAATAATTATTGATTGTCCTATGTCATATAAAAGGTTTTGATTAGCACTTTATTTCATTGTATGGCAGCCAAGTAAGATCCAGCGTGAACATGGGTGTTTTCGAATTCCTCCCCATCGCTGTCGACTGAGAGCGAGCCCAAGATGCTGACAGAATTGCCCCTTTGGATAGCAATGCTTATTCTTTGTCCAAGGTAGTAGCCAGCCTTTTGGTCACGTGACCAGCCATTTGGGTAGGTTCTATTGTTTTGTTGTTAATTATAATCGGTATTTTCTCGGAGTTTGTCACCACTTTCGCCTTTGTAAATACAGAGACCAACTCTATCACTTTCATAGACTAGCTGCGTTAACATCTCTGGTAAGCTTTTTGGATTGTCAGATATTAGTATTAGGTGGTGTGCAAATCTTAAGTGGTTTAATTTCACTCCGTTTATATTTGAACCATAATGACCCCAATCAAGACATCTAAACACATGTTCGAGGAGTGCCGAGAAAAGTTTGGGTGATAAGGGATCCCCTTGTCTTACTCCTCTTCTTATAGGAAAGTATTCTCCAACTCTTTCGTTTTTTATTTTTGCTTTGCAATCAAACGTATATATTTTCCACGCCTTGTACTTCTAAGGCTTCCCAATTTTTTGTATGTTTTAACGAGTCAAACACCTTATTGTAATCTAAGTATGCAAGGCAAAAAGTAATATTGTACTCGTTACATTTTTGAATAAAATAAAAAATATAGACATACTACATTTTTAATCTAACGTGTCGAGACACGTCTCTAAGCAGCCATACATTATTTTGGTGAATTTCGCACAGTTCCAGGTCATTTAAATTATCTTCACGAAATACTTCTATCATCTAGAGACCACCATCTCGAAAATTTTCACTGATGTATGACTTTGCAAGTTATAGATGACACGAGCCCAAAGAAATAAAAAATATACCCTTCCTTCTGTTGGGGTCAGATGGGGGAAATCATCTACGTGAGGTTGCATCCTTGTGTATGCTATCCTTTGTCTGTTCAGGTTTATTATATGCCAAATATTACGACTTAGTCGATGGTCAGTGGCTACTCTAAAAAAGGCATAAGTATATAGGGTGACTGGTAAAGAGTGACCGATTCTTGAACACGTAATTCTACCTATGATGACAAACAATTTTCCAGAAGAAACTTTTTTCTACACACCAGTTTAGTCACAATAGCAAAACAGCTGTTTGAAACTGCATTTAGTAGTCGCGCCATTCCCGATTAGCTATATTACGGTAATTGTATTAATACTCTTTGTGGTCTATTGGCCACTAATAATCTGTCATGTTTTTAAATTAATGCTGCTGTCATTGCGAAATAAAAAGGAAAAAACGAGAATTTTTTTTTTTCCCTCCTGCAAGATAATTTTTACAAAACTTACTTTTAAAATAATAGCCACGCCGGTAAACGCATCGCATGCCTTTTTTTGACACCCGCCCGCACTATGCCTTACAACTACTCCGCGAGTGAGTACAGTTATATGTCTTAATCTTGCCAGTGGAAGGAAAATAGAACATGTCTGAGTCTAGGTCTGAAAAAAGGATCAAATCAAACGTCATGTCAAGGATGTAATAGAGCAATAGTTCTATAACTAAGAATGAGAGTACGTTATCCCAAGTATGTAACAATTTCGAGAAGACACATAGAAAAAAGTTCGGTGTTAGAGAAAAAGTAACTAGTCCAGGAGAACGCGTATATTCGGATGTCTGTGGTCCGTTTCCATTTGGCTCTAAATCCAGATACTTTGTACTCTTTACAGACGAATTCACTCGCTATCGATATGTCGTATCATATCGCTACTTCAACACTTTCTCTTGATATGTAGACCTATTTGTTCTTTCAGACTGATAAGCCTCGGCCTAGCCGGTGGCTTTGTAAAGAGATTTGCAAGCTGCTTCTAAGTGCTGATCCTATTCACCTTCAAATCTCCAACAGTCACCAGTTCTTGTACATACAAAAAGAATGGCGTATTCTTATGTGCTTTGTTCTTCTATGAAACTCAGGATTTTTAGCTAATCTTACAGCCGCTCCGTTATCCACAATGAAAGTACGTGAAAGCTTCCATCTTCATCATACCTACCAGAACACCTTTCCTGTAATCCTTCTTGTACAGAATTCCTATATCTGGAGTGTACTGTAAGTATCTTAGTATTGCTTCAACCGAACACAATCCGTGTGAGTCGAGTTTTTCAACCTATTTGAAGCGGCTATAAGACCGTCGTCGACATGCAGAGCAACTAAAAATGTCTCATTTGGTCTCTCTCTTAAACAGACAGGTTCCGCTTCACTGATTTCGAAGCCAATCTACTCGAGATAACGTATGATGGTCGTGTTTCAACATCGTGGAGCCTGTTTTAAGTTTTTAACCAATGCAAGCCTTTCTTAAGGCAGCAAACTCGTCCGCTTCCATCATCATATCCTTCTGATTGTTACACAAATATTTTTTCCTCGTTCAACGAACCATATAGAGAGGCTGTACAGATGTCAAATTTACGTAGTGAAGGGAGCATAACCTCTTAATCTTGCCAGTGGAAGTAAATTAAAACATGTTCGCAGACTTGAAAAATATATAGATGCGTGTACAAGTACTAATTATTACCATTACCAGTCACCCTATATAAGGGAAGCAGCCATTTGGAAATCTACGAACATAATATGTGTCAATGTCATAGTAAAATAACCTGGGCGTAAAAGCTGAAATCTATTTTTAAACTTGCCATTTACAACTTCCACCAAGTACACACTGTAACTAATCTTGATTTATTAGCTTGATGGGTAGTCATTGAGTTTCGTTTCTTTCCCTTAGAGAAGGAATATGAGGTTCATACCCTAGTGACTGGAGATCTGACAAAGTATCTTTAAGCCTCTATCTAAAATGAATACATCATTTTGATGAAACATACAATGATAAGAATTATTTTCATCATCACATAAGCCAGACATAATCATGGCATCGCTTGTTATTGTAACGTGTGGGCCAAGAACGTCAAAAATATAACCGTCACTGCATATAATTACGAACGGTTTTAAAAGATTTTGGAATTTGTGATGACTGTAAGTCTTCCGCTGAAATAGAAAATTCGCACTTTTCTCTGTACAAACATATGTCTCATCACATTTTATTAGAGCTTTGTTATATTCCTCGTTGCCATATATCATTTTTGGTAAAAACAAGTTCCTTTTTTCTTACCTTGATTACTTATAAAATCACTGGTTAAGTGGCGCCTTGTTAATTCCAATTTTCGATCCAAGGTTCTACGTGACATATTGAACTATCACTTTGTGATTCTAATAATTCCCAAACGAATCGTGATCTTCGGGTATGAGCAGAAATTAATAAATTTGTAATTTCTGTGAAATGTTTCGCACTTTAGACATAAGCGAAACATTACGATTATCACGTAGCAAATGCCATTCGTTACTTTCTAGATGATTTGTACAAATCTTAGAATTTTTCGGGATGTAGGTACAAAGACTGTGAGCAAAGTACATTTAATTTGACCTATCAGGAATTCTTTGAAGTAGAAGATGATCATAACTATTAAAAATACATCGCCTTGCAGTGTTCGGTACTCTGACGTGTTCCGGAGCAACAAATATTGCTAAACAGCTAGACCTTGATCAGCATCACCTTCATCAGGCCGTTTTCCATTAATGGCATATCCTGGGATATTTTCTGCAGACTTTTGATTACTTCTAGCTCCGTCGATGATATTTGCCGAAGGTCGCTGTAAAAGTATAGCATCCATTCTTTGCCAACAACGATGGCAAACTTATAGTTTTTTCCTCGTAGGGATTTTATTTACATATATTTACAATATACTTATTCTATTACAAAAAACATAAACTAAGAACTAAAAACTAAAAAGCGTCGAAAAATTCCTCCCCATCGCTGTCGACCGGGAGCGTGCCCTGGGCTGGCAGCATTGCCACGCTGGATAGCAATGCAGAAGCATAGGCTTCATCACTGTTGCACATTGTACTGCCTTGTTTTTGAACAGGGGTTTGATTAAGCTAACCTAACAAATTTTGTTTCTCATCTGCAAAAAGTGTAACCGCAGCTAGGCAATAAATAGTAGAACCCTACGACCACTCGACAACTCACAGTTTGCAATTTTCCAGTGAAGCATTAAATAGCATTCCGCAAAGTAAAACACGCCGTGAGCCAGTTATTGCTTAGTTGCCTGGTGGCTTGGATTTATTTGCGTGAGTCTCTGTGCGATATACGAGTACATAAGCAGAGATTTGGTCTTGTACGGTTAGGAAGCAATCATTATAATACTTCTAATTCCATATTGTAGAACAATAAATGTGATTATGTAATTGATTAGTTTGGGGTTCAGTCTTACAAAATTGCATACAAACTCTCGCTGCACTAAAACGCTGTCATCTTATTCCTCTACCACCATAAAAGCACAAAAAGCTGCAGCGGAACTTCGTTCTACGCCAACAATTGAAGCGTGAACAACAGCTCACCGCTGAGAAGCGTGTACATGTGGGGAACTCCTCCAACTCACAACAGAACGTAGAAAGGTATGAGTTGGAAGCCGACCTCGCGGCTATTAATGTCGAAGCTAGCAGCATGCGATCAAAAAGCAATGCCGCAGCTCGTAAAGAGAAAGAAACAGGAGAGAGACTAAACAACTGCACCTAGAAATTATCCGGTAAGATTCGGATTATTAATCTATCCTTAACTCTAATCCATTCGTGGAATGAGATTGTCAGGTTTTGCATACTCAACTACTTCCAGGGCCTGCACTATTTAACTTTTCATCTGAACAGTATAGCAATCCAAATTGTGAGATGCCTTTTATCATAATTGTAACGCTGAACCCATGCCATAAAAGTTAATGAATGTAGGCCACCGGAACAGACTGGCGTGTTTAAGCTCTGGTATGCTAACAAACATAGATTGAAGCCGACTCATGCAATCGCTACCCAGAAATAGATAGGTATATCAAGCAGTTTATGCATTATTGCTAGTAATGCTTCATTGTATTTTACAATAAGTTCGTCTTCCTATATCCTTCATAATGGTGAAATCCTCTGTAACATACCACTATTGTATTGTGTGCCTTAAATGAGAGCGTGCTTTTCAATAATTATGCCGCTAACATGCTCGAAACTTCTATATTAGCCAATAATCATTTCGTTAATAAAATTCAATAGTTAAGGATAATGTTACATTTTTGAATACAATTCATAAATAGTATTTAAGGATTTTACTACTTTTTTGTTTAGTAAAATAATATTATGCGCAACACATTGACAACTATTGAAGCAAAAGGCGACGTTCAAAATCGAACCACATATTTTACTGCTACTGTGTCGCGAGTAAACGCTCTTTTTTGCTATGGGTAGCAAAAATCTGCCTAACGAGAGCCTCATCAGATGTTGGTCGAGGCTCTTGGCTATTAAACCATTGACCGTAATGACTATCGGCACTATACGCTAAGTCGAGATACTTAAAAAAAAAATTTGCGGAGAAAAGTACATATGTTGACGAGAGCAACGGCAGCACGCCTACGCGCGAAAATATTATAAAAATACTTAAAAAATATATATATATTATTAGTATCGTAGCTAGGTACCATACGGTCTTTCGCATAACTACTTGTCTCTCCAATGGTACTTACTTACATGCTAATGTTCATCTGTAGAAGGTTCTTATGTGTGCTTATAGTGTACGCTAAGTATAGCTGCAAAGTGTTCTAAAGTGTGCCTTTGTCTGCGTTCGGAGGAACTTAATCCGCCGCGTTACACCTCCACTAGTTTTGCAAAAATTT
This sequence comes from Heliothis virescens, assembly GCA_002382865.2. Classification (NCBI taxonomy): domain Eukaryota; kingdom Metazoa; phylum Arthropoda; class Insecta; order Lepidoptera; family Noctuidae; genus Heliothis; species Heliothis virescens. Next base: position 10,961,032 of record NWSH02000323.1, on the reverse strand, counting down.
AAAGTTATTTTGCTGTTGTGAAGTTTATTTTGCTTTGTGTTTTGGCCAATATAAGTTGAAACTCATATCTAAACCAGTAATGTTTGTAAATCTTCACTAGTAAGTTTTCCTAAATTCATTCGTTATATAGGCAATTTCTATGTATTTGTCTAGGCATGATACAGAATTCCGGATTATACAGATTGCCGGTAACATCTTTACTAAAAAGAGGAAAGATTTGATGGTTTTATTTGTTTGTTAATTCGATTAAAATTGTTTGATCCATTTCTTTTGGTGCATAGATTTATTATATATTTTTTTACTGTTTCTTGGAATTTCGATGAAACGGGGACTGAGAGAACTTCACTCACTTTGAGAAAAATATATTATTTATTATTTAACTAGCAAACCCGGCGAACTTCGTTTCGTCACCAGATGGCACTGTTTGTGAAAAATGATTTTCCCTCATGATCATTTTTTTTACTTTTTAAATAAAACTGGAGTTATAGGGTCAGGTCAGGTCATGATGTCCTGGTACTTGGTGAGCAGTTGCGTCGGGAGATTGGAATACTTATATAAGTTGTACAGACGACAGCAGGTCAACGTATACGAATCTGTCACATTTTACCATTCAAACATTAACCTACCCCCCTTGTGATAAGGTTGAAAATCTATTGCAGAAATTTGACAGTTTGTGGTAACTTGATGTGCTGTTGTCTGTACATGGTGAGCAGTTGCATCGAAATCCCTTGATTGGCCCGGCGAACTCCGTTTCCACCAGATTCGTTTTTTGTAACAAATTATCCGTTTCATTGAAGTGCTCTTTGGTATACCACATTTTTTGTTTTTTGGTCTGACGTTAACACAAACAAAGGATGGTATCCCAACTCGTGAACATGCAACGTATAGCTGCCCATGTGAAAAACAATGATTTTCTAAATTTATCCCGCAAACACTAAGTGATTGGCCTTGCGACTTGTTAATTGTCATTGCGAACGCAAGGCGAACCGGAAATTGCAATCGTTTGAAGTCAAACGGAAGATCAGTCGGAATCGTTGGTATTCGAGGAATACATGCATTTTCACCTGCGTACCTTCCGTTAACAATGGTTGCCTCAATCAAATTCGGCATAAGTCTTTGCACCGCAAGTCGAGTACCATTGCAAAGTCGCAGTGGATTCAAATTACGCAATATTCAAATTAACCAACTTTTAATTGCAAGTTATGTGGTGGAAATCCTGGTAACTCCAGAGAGTTCAAAAACTCCGTTGGATAGTTGACAACATCATCCGGGTTTGTAACAGAATCAACAGATTTGTTGTATGTCTAGCATCTGCCCGCGACTTCGTGTACGCGGATCCTGTTGCTTACGCAAGCGACAATGATGTAGTCAAAATCAAAGATCTGGAACTTTTCTCGGGGACGGGAAAACAACGGCATGCACAAGACGATTCGAGACATTCCAGACCTTTACATTATTATAGTAAGCACTTTATTTAATTATTTAATTAAATGATCACCTAATCACTTCAACAACTATTATTTAAGTTAAAGTTTTACAATTTATACACACTAAGCCTACTTATAAACATATACAAACTTAAAACTACTATTAATTACTAATATATACAAACTAAAATAAAAATGTAGATAAAAAAGGGAACATGAGTGATGTTAGGCGTCGAAGTATTCCTTCACATCACTGTCCTCCGGAAACGTGCCCAGAAGACTGGCTGCATTGCCACGTTGTATGGCAATGCTAATTCTTTCACCAAAGAATAAGCCGTCCCTCTGGTCACGTGAAGCGTCAACGAGCCTTTTGGCTAAGTCCTTGAATAGGAGGCGTGTACTTGGGCCCCATGGTCCGAGCGTTTCGACCCCAAACGGCTCAAAAGTATAGTTTCCAACAAGATTGCTATACTTGCGCCGCTTGGTGGTCTCTGCAGAAGCAGCAGCCGCACAAGCACAGCCTGCCGTACTGGGAAGATGCGATGGCGCCAGGGTGTCGATGCATGTTGAATCCCACACCAAGGGCCTACCCATCTTCCATGGCAACAACGTCATACCATCTGGCCTCTTTCCATCGTCACGTACCAGTCCATTGGGCTCTAACACGGCTGGTACGCCGGCTGTGGAAAGAGCTCGACGAATAATGTCGTTAATGCTGGCATGCCGCGCAATACGACCAGCACTCCTGCAGCACGACAGACCATGGTGCCAAAGACTGTTGACAGCTTCACCGCAATGACAGCGATGCGGAGCAACACAGGGAGTGCCCAACCGAAGACATGTAGCGATCCGGAAGGTATTGTCATCCAGCATAGTGCCTATGCTGGCTGACGGAATCGCCTGTAACCATAGCCCAGATTCCCATTCTCCCACAGCCAGCAGACGGGCTCGCTCGGCAGCACCATTACACGTATTTAGAAGATCATTCCGTATGATGCTGCAAAGCGGCCCATCCCACTGCCTCTGAGAGGAGGGGTCGCTGGGCAAATCCATATTTGGGCAAGCCATTCTCCAAGCATTCATCGCATCGGTCAAGCACGGCACCCCAAAATCCACCAGTGAGGATGATAGAATTTTCCTGGTGAGACTTGTGGTGCTGTGGACTGAGGAGAGGAATGCCGGTAAACTAATACTGGTAATTTTGCGGACGCCCAGGCCTCCCAAGCGAATAGGGAGTGAGGCTTGTTGCCAGGCCCGGTCATCCAGGGCCACATTCAATATACGTGAAAGGGTATTCCTAATAATTTCGTCAACTTTGTCTAAAAGATTCGAATATTTCCACAGATGGGAGGAGCGTAGTATATACGTGAATTTTGGTCCGAAACAGCAATATCGAATAAGGGTATAAGCCGAATGCAGATTTATTTTAAGTAGCCTTTCCGAAACGTCATTGAAATTTTGTATTTTTTCCTCTATAAAAGAGGAGAAAGAGTCGTCATAGATTGGAGACCCTAGCAGGCGAAGAGATGCTTTTTCAACAATTTTTAACTGTGGAGCTATGGAATTAAATTTTGAAATAATGGTTTGCCTATGAATGGTGTTAGGAATGAAAATTTCGCATTTCGAAAAGTTGAGTGTGAGACCAATTGACAGGAATTTTTCTTTTAAAAAAAGAAGGTCATTGAAAACTGCATCTACATCGCCTCCTAGGGTGCCATCATCTAAGTACGTACCATACGTTGAATTTTGAATTTAGTTGACGAATAATAGGATTTATAGCTAAACTAAAAATGACTGGCCCAAGAGGGTCACCCTGTTGACATCCAGTAGCAGATTCGAGAAGATGGTCTTTGTAGAGTAATTTTGAAGGATATCTGTAACATTGCCAAAGGAATTTAAAAACTTTCGGAATTTCGTTTTTTGCTTCTGTCAACAGGGTGTCTCTGTTTACTGAGTTAAAGGCGTTCATGACGTCAACCTTTAAAATGACCTCCCCTTCATTACTGTGAACAAAAGTTGTTAGAGCATGTACCGCAGCCTCACAGCCCCCTTTTGATCCAAAACCTAACTGTAGGGGCTGGAATTTGCTGGCCAAGATTTCGTTATAATAGGCACAGCAAATTTTGGCTGCGGTACGTCTACAGGTGCATCCTACGGCAATGGGACGAATGCCGCCATCCTTCTTGCGTAGGGCGCACAGGCTGGCCCCATACAAGACATCGATGACGGCATCGTGCACATTGCCGGAGAGCATCAAATTTATAAGTGCTGTGAGCTCCTTCAAAAGTGACTCACCAGCTTCCCCGGCGCTTGCACTCGTCAAATCCTTTATGTGCTGGGGCGTTAAACCGTCGAGGCCGCCGGCAGAGCCACTCCTGAAGGAGTTCACAGCCGAGAAAAATAGAGGGGCGAAATGAATTTTTAATGGACTGTATTTAGGAGGTCGGCTGGTTACAGCCGTGAAGATGAGCGAGCAGATGGAAATGAAAAGTACGCACGCCTACCTGCTCTCCTGTGTCGGGCGATGACGGCTGGCAGCGGCGTTCTTCTTTCTTTAATTTCACAACACTTAAACGACAACGGCGCGACGAGGATGCGGTGCGGCGCGGACCCGAGAGACCCGATAGTATTTATTTAGCGACGATGTGAGCGAGTTTTTTTATAGTTTTTTTTTTTTGATACTGTGATTGGTTTGTACTCAGGAGATTTATGCAGACCTGGTACTTTACTTTTTGGTGCGGCCGCATTTTGTGAATTGGCATTATGGCCAGCTAACCCGGCGAACTTTGTTCCATTCATTTCGAACCAATCACGGGATCTCGATGCAACTGCTCACCATGTACAGTCAACTCCAAAAGTCGCTATACATATCCAAAGTGCCAAAACTGCTACACAACGTACGCTCCATAAGTTGGTATACAACATA
>NWSH02000323.1:10941291-10952729 GCA_002382865.2 Heliothis virescens | reverse complement strand
TGGTTGTGCAGCTAATTTTGGCAGTTGAGTGTTTAGCTACTTTTGAACTTTTAGAATGTATAGCTAGTTTTGGAGTGTATGTTGTATACCAACTTATGGAGCGTACGTTGTGTAGCAGTTTTGGCACTTTGGATATGTATAGCGACTTTTGGAGTTGACTGTACCAGGACCGCATTAGTCAAAAAACAAATTTACAAAATGCGGCCGCACCAAAAAGTAAAGTACCAGGACTGCATAAATCTGAAAAAATGTTTTTCCCTTTTTCTGCTTTTCTATTGAAATTTTTCCCAAATTTTCTTTGCTATAAACGTTACGGAGCCTGAGACCTTTCCACCTTTTTTTTTTTAGAAAACATCTTTTTATTTCAAACCAGCATCAACGAACGAACAGTCGAACGAAGAGTATATGATTGCTTTAGTATATTTACAAACTTAAATTACTAAATTAAAATTGTAATATACAAACCAACTATATTTACAAACTTAAATTACTAAATTAAAATTATAATATACAAACCAACTTAAATAAAATGAATATTAGGTATCAAAAAACTCATCCGCATCGCTGTCAGCGGGAATCGTGCCCAAAAGGCTGGCCGCATTGCCACGCTGAATGGCAATGCTAGTTCTTTGACCGAAGTATAGGCCAGCCCTTTGGTCACGAGTAGACTCCACTAAACGCTTGCAAATATCTCGGAAAAGTCTGTGGGCACCTGGGCCCCCATTCAATTGTATTCTGTGATCTATGATTTGATTTACACCTATATACAGGGTTACTTGTAATTCGACGTATATCTGGAAGGAGGTGATAGAAGGGCCCAAGAGCAACAAATTAAGCCACTCTTACCTCTGAGCAAAGTTCAGTGGTTTACGAGATATTCGCAATTTTTGGATTTTTGGAAATTTTCACAAAATTCAACATTTAATTACAGATTTCTCGAAAACCGAGTATTCAACAGGATCCGTTGGGATACATTCTAGTACCTGATACCTTTAAGCACCTTAATCAATAATCTCGAGTTCAAAATTAATACTGAAACAAAAACTATGAGCGATTTAAAAAGTCATCCATGTCAAGATTTTGTACGAAGCCTACAGTAAACCGCATATTACTTAAAAAAATTGTATGGCACTAGACGTGCAAAATTGAGGATAAGTTGCTCATTTTCTAGGCTCTCTAAAAAGGTATAAAAGTTACCAAGAAAACACGTAATTCGTTATACAGCGTGTGTTTTACTAAGTGCGGGCGCAAGTAACTAAATCATCTACGTATAAAAATTTACGCTGACACACACGATACTGTTACATTTTGACATCGTTTAGCTGTTCTAAGATGCAGAGAAGTGCGCAAGCTTGAAAGAATTATTGACAGGAAACTTCGGCTAATAGCAAGTTACAACATATAACCTTACATGACGTTTTTTGGCCATTATCTTAGCATTTGAAAAACTTCTGACTAATTCTTTCAAGCTTGCGCACTTCTCTGCATCTTAGAACAGCTAAACGATGTCAAAATGTAACAGTATCGTGTGTGTTAGCGTAAATTTTTATACGTAGATGATTTAGTTACTTACGCCCGCACTTAGTAAAACACACGCTGTATAACGAATTACGTGTTTTCTTGGTAACTTTTATACCTTTTTAGAGAGCCTAGAAAATGAGCAACTTATCCTCAATTTTGCACGTCTAGTGCCATACAATTTTTTTAAGTAATATACGGTTTACTGTAGGCTTCGTACAAAATTTTGACATGGATGACTTTTTAAATCGCTCATACTTTTTGTTTCAGTATTAATTTTAAGCTCGGGATGATTGATTAAGGTGCTTAAAGGTATCAGGTACTAGAATGTATCCCAACGGATCCTGTTGAATACTCGGTTTTCGAGAAATCTGTAATTAAATGTTGAATTTTGTGAAAATTTCCAAAAATCCAAAAATTGCGAATATCTCGTAAACCACTGAACTTTGCTCAGAGGTAAGAGTGGCTTAATTTGTTGCTCTTGGGCCCTTCTATCACCTCCTTCCAGATATACGTCGAATTACAAGTAACCCTGTATAAGTATATAGAAGAAGATAGGTTCTTGCCAACAAAAGGATAAGGTGCTATCAATTTAAAATGATGACACTTACAAATAAACATTAAACAAAATAAACTCCTTCGTTTTTCTACATCACAAGAGTAAATTAGATTCTACCATTAGAGCATAATGGAGCCACAGTGAGTCTTAATTACTCGGTCTAAAGTAATACAGTGCAGCGCAGTCGCCCTACAATGTACCTTAATAACATCAGAATAATATGATCATAGTAATCGTGAAAAATATCATGAGCAACAAGCACACATACATACTTAGCTTCCTAATTAGCCATATTTTAAGAAGAATCCGGAAACTTAGCTGTTCTGTGAAAAGATAACGTTAGATAGAACTCAAACCTTCGCACGAGTGCACGCCGACTGCAATTCAACTGCAATCGGACTGCATGTTTGATTTGCAGTTCTATTGACTGCCCTTGAACTGCAATTTGCAGTTGGATTGCAGTTGAAATGCAGTCCGTCTGTCTAGAGCCTAATGGAATTCCTGGTTTCACATTATCGGTCACGTTATACCTGTCGCGAGTTTATATTTTATTTTTCCCCATACAAAAAGTGCTCAACACCGCTAAAGAAGTTTTCACTCTAAAATGATTGGATTGGTTTACTTGTCAACGCGAGGCGTACAAAGTATTCTATGCACATTGCAGGATCATAATACGTTGGAGGTTTATTAATATAAAAGTGATCAAAACTTTTTGTGTTGGCTGGTTAGATAATTTTATTTTTTATTTATTTACTTTTTCAGACATCTAAACTCGTTTTGAACGTATGTCTTTGGTGTTTCAATTGCTGTCAACGAATTAACAATAAACGAAACGCTATTTTTTTCTTGTTGTATCAAATGTGTACGGCAAAAGTGCTTGCATTAATAATGTTTTCACACCGTTTTCATGCGTGTGTAGTGTAGTTTGTAAGAAAACTGACCTGTTGTAAAACGTGTCGATCCGAGGACTGACCGTTGTCCATTGCCTGTCGATCCCCGTCTACGTTCATTGCGTTGAGAGTCTTCTGTGACTAGATCGCTGATATTGTAAATGTACTGCGGGTTCCCACAATTTTTTGAAAGAACGTAATATCGCATTTTTAAGGCAAATTCACTGTCTGTGCTGTATGGCTCACTGAGTCCACTCCCTTGTATCTTTCTCCAAATGTTTTGCCCCAGAAGATATAAGCAATCTCACTGGATTGTGGCAGGAAAGAATAAATAATTGAGTATTCAGTAGGAAATTCTATTCTATAAATTTATTATCGCCAATTATATGTTTTGATTAGAAGAATATTCTTTCAATTGACGAAAAAAAATAGATAACATTCTTCTGTCTTTTTGTGAAAAAATCCGTATATCAAGGGTAGTATTTATCTAAAATCTCCAGTGCCAACAATGCCGTGAACTGAAAAGATTTGTGTAAATATTGTAGAACAAGTTTGAAATGTCAAGAAAAACAAACTGGCGATTAACTTATGCAAGTTCATTTCAGTTGCAAATAATAACAAATGACCATTATCCTCACCAAAAGAAAAAATTATACCCAGAAATCGGACGCCATTAATTCCTTTATATTGATTTGGTATATTAACCACTACGTTTAAACTTGTAGGTTCTATTAAACTATTTTTATTTGTTGCTCTCTTGATTATTTGGCGAAGGGCGTTTTTTATTTAGTATCGAATTTGTGCTACTCGAAGAAATTTCACACATTTCTCATTTTTTATTATTCTCATCACATTCTTCTATAAATATTGCATCTTGCTCTACCATTCAAGATAACTTTCTTTCTTTTTCATGTCTAATAATCAGTATTTTCGTATCGTATCAGTATTTTCGTATCGTATCAGTAAATTTTGAATCCCATTTTTGTGCCTGTTGTTTTAGAACATGCATTATCGCTTTGCATCCAAATATTTTCATCTGGCTAATTTTAGGCTTCCTTTTTGACCACATTTTTTCTGGTGTTTCAGGTTTTCGGTTTTGCATCACTGAGCATGCACTTGGCGCGTTCTACCAGCGATCGGTTCTTCCTCTCAATCAAACCATTCTGTTCAATCGTTTACGGCGTCGCAGTTTGACGCCAGAGTCTGAAAGATACTTTGAATAAACTTTATTACAGTCGGTTCCGTTATCTTTGCGGGACAATCTTCATCTTGAGATGCAACTCATTCTCCACTTTGCATTTAAAGTTATGAAAAACTGAAATAATATTTGTTTTGTCCTTCCAAATCCTCGTGCTCTGAGTTTGCTTTTACAGCAAATTTTATATGTGTTGTAATTAAACTCTTTCCGGTCAGTTTATCAATTTGCACGGTGTTCATAGACATTGCTTCGGAACCTGATGGTTTACATATGAAAAGAACGTTGAAAAATAATGTTTTTTTTGGGATTTTACTTTATCGGATTGCCTATTGCCTCATGGAAAATAAATGGAGCCAGTGCAGTTTAAAAAGTAATATATTATATCAAAATAAAAATATGATATTTAAGAAATAAAAAGAAGATGTGACAGCGATGAAAAAACACAACATTAAAAATAAAACTCAAGCTAAGTAGGTTGATTGCGTTGCTCAATTTACAACAAGGGTTTTTTGAAACCACATGATCGCGATAGCGTCATTCGATATACCAGTTTTCGACTTAATATATTTTCGAAATAGCGTACCACTCTTAATTCTTTTCGATTAGCGTGCGTCGCTATAACGTCATTCGAATCTCCGTATCGCTCCCCAAAAGTGTTTGTTTTGTGCTGGATTCTAAACTAAGAAGTTTGACTGAGATAAATCTTTCCGCTATTTTAATCACATTTTATATTTAGGTTCAAGAATGGAAGCATAAACATGATGTTTCAGAATAACATTAATTGGCAGCAACATAATAATTTTAACTACAGCGAAACTACAGCTTATTTGTATTTAATTTATTTTGAATGATTTATTTCATTAGTGATAATTATTTTATAAAATGAAAATAACTTAAAATTTAACAGTAAAACCTTCATTGATTCTTGCAGTTCTAAAATAACTTTCTCACGTGATGTCTTACGTTTCGCTTGGTTCAATATAAACACGCCAAGGGGAATACCTCCATTTATAAAAGATTGATCTATAGTCCCGGCATCGATTTGTAGTACCTTCTGCGACGTTAGTTCGCGGTTCGCAAAGCAATAAGCGAAGTTATCTCTATCCACGTCAATGCGGGGTGAACTGTGAAACATGCTTTTACTTAAAAATATTCCAATAAATTTTTAATAGGAGCATAGAAAGAAGGTAATTGATATTAAAAGTGTACATTTTCCATTTGTTTCAAAATTAGACAAAATATTTTGTGACAGATGATTTCAAACTAAGTACAATATTTTACTCAGTCGTCGTAGTACTAATCACAGCATTCTCTTTCAAATAACCTCACTTGTCTAGTAAAAAAGACATAAATCCTCCAGGCTGTTATAACAATTTCCAGTACACGAGCTTATGACTATTTTCTGGCTTTCACTAAAAGCAATTGCGGTGACTGTTCATACAATTCAAGGTACTCTCGAAAGCAATTTAATCCCCGCCTTTCATTCTGTGCAACGTCGCATCCACTCTACGGAGTCTGCTGAATAGACTAACTTGTTTAACTTCAACTTAAAAAAGATGTATAAATTGCGCTATTAGTGTCTTTGAATTTTCCCAACTAAAAGTAACTTTGATATCCCTGGGTTATCTTGTACTTTATGTAGTGATTTAAAAATATTAGTTAACCTCTACAATGTTTGTTGTTTGTTTACATATGTAACATAACGGAACTTTAACAAATGAGCCTTTTTGTGTATGCCTTTTGTATATGAGGGAGTTCTGTGGGCCTATTGCCAACTAGGCGATAGTCGCTTCTTGTGTAGGAGAGTGGGGACTGTGCCAACTAAATTCACCCTCCGGGCTGAATATTTGGCACACTTCAACGGAAGGTAAATAATACAGCTGTAAGGAAAGAAATATATTTTTGACGGAGACGTAAAGAGCGTTAGCTACTTTATCACGTTAGTTAAAGTACAAAATAAAACTTTCCTTAAGTTACCACTTTATGTTGCTGAATGATGTAGCTCTCACAGTATCTGTTATTATTGAGCAGGTTGTTATTTTTGTGGGTGTCATGAGTGAATTCCCTAGTGTTGTTAGATCGGCGCTAAAAATAAACTCGCATGTCAGTATGAGATAACATAGATTGAAGTGTTTGTGTTTTGTTTTCTGCAATATGGGCATCAAATTAAAACACAGTAGTGGTACAGCCAGGGTACCTATATCCATTTAAAAAAAACACGGGTTGCACTCCGGAAGTGCTGACTTTCACTACGCGCGATAAAAACGCGCTAACGTGAAAGCGCTGTTAAACACAAGTCAATCAGAGAACATTTTTGTCCCTCATACTATTGCAAAAAGTGTAACAAGAAAGTCATTTAGTGATTTACCGTTAAAAATGGCGAAGGTTACACTACTTGATTTATACTGCGTGGGCGGGAAAAGGCTGCCAACGTGATGGTGACTGATGGTGGTGACCAACGTCACATGTACCCAGGATATTTTCGAAGATACTTTCTTATTTCTTTACGAATAAGTTTGCTTCTTTGTTAAATCTGAAGTAAAACAGTTGAACACAAATATTGTTAAATAAATATTACGATGAGTCATTTAATAATTTCAACTACATTTGTTTGTTTTCGCTCTTAAATTTAGGAAGCACTTGCGGGGTATAGCAAGCTGATTATGTCTAATTATCCAGGGTAAAGCTGATTATGTCTAATTATCCTACCGTTTTTTTTTTGTTTAATAAAAAGAATGACCCCTGTCACTCTTTGGTGGTAAAATTAAGAGTAACCGCTCACTGCATATTTTGTAGTAGGCCTACAGTTTGATCGGGCGCTTGATATGTACGGAGATGTATGGAAATGCGCACATTGAAGCAAACTGGTATCGGCCGGCAAAGAAGTTGGACGGGATGGCCAACTGAATAGTGGGCCAACTATCGGAAATCCGACGTGCATCGGTTTTCCAGTTATATTTAAATCAAATAAACTGCTGTTCGATCAGACCTGCAAATTGATGCTCATACACCAGAATTCTCACGACATTAATTATACATCAAAGCCTCAAAATTTAGGCATTTACTTTCTAAATTAAATAAATCATTTTCCTCTGTAATCAAATCAACAACTGACGCGAAACATTTTCCTACCGCACGTCAAGACTGAATGACATATTCGATATCTGAAAATCAAATATAAAAAAAATAATAAGACCGATATGACTAACCAAGAAGGATAAACTTGTGGTAGAGAAGAACCTCTACAATATGTATGTAGAAAAAGGGAACGTAGTTGCTAGTCTGCATTTCGGGGAGGACCTTGCTTATACTCGTACATATAGCACCATCAATCCACGTGTAAATAATAAAAAAATACATATATTACAACTAAGTATCAAAAAACTCATCCGCATCGCTGTCAGCGGGGATCGTGCCCAAAAGGCTGGCTGCATTGCCACGCTGGATGGCAATGCAAATTCTTTGACCGAAGTATAGGCCAGCCATTTGGTCACGAGTAGACTCATGTATTTATATTTTTTTCCCTTTTTAGGGTTCCGTAGCCGAATGGCAAAAAACGGAACCCTTATAGATTCTGTCTGTCTGTCTGTCTGTCTGTCTGTCTGTCCGTATGTCACAGCCACTTTATTCCGAAACTATTAAGACTACACCATTCAAACTCGGTAAGTAGATGTATTACATTAACCGCTTTACGATTCTTATGCAAAAATAAAAAAATAATAATATTAGAGGGGGGGCTCTATACATGAAACTGAAACCAAAAAAAAATTTTTTCGTCTAATCTATACTTGTGGGGTGTCTATGGATAGGTCTTTAAAAATGAGATGGAGGTTCGTAAAACCATTTTTTCTCAAAGTCAATCATTTCAGAGTAAGACACTTTCAAAGTGCTAAAATGTGTGTCCCCCCCCTGTAATTTCTAAACTACCAAAGTGAAAAATCTAAAAAAAATATATGTTATAGATCTCAATAAAAACTATCAACCAAAATTGGTTTGAACGAAATACAGTCAGTAGTTTTTGAGATATAGCACTTTTTCAGTAACCGCAAATCATAACTTTGTTATTCATATANATCTCAATAAAAACTATCAACCAAAATTGGTTTGAACGAAATACAGTCAGTAGTTTTTGAGATATAGCACTTTTTCAGTAACCGCAAATTATAACTTTGTTATCCATATATTTGTATGAAAAACAAAGTTATTTTTTGTTGCCGAGAAATGATCGTGTTTTGGCTAATTGTGGGTAGTAGGTACGTTTATTTTTCATAGACAATGGAACGGAACCCTTCGTGCGCGCGTCCGACTCGCACTTGGCCGGTTTTTTCATAGCCAAAAGAAAAGGGCTTAAATTCCCTGGAAATCTCCGGTCTCTTGCTAACGTCGCGTGCCAATTGATTTGGTTATTTGTATTACTCTATGTTTATTACCCGACTAGTTTGCATCATATTGACAGGGAATTGAGCCAGCAGGCGAAATAAAATAATATAAATAAAGTAATTCCGAACGTTATCCATATTATATATACATTCCTGGTAGGTATCGTTTACAGTGAAGTTGTCCATGACACAACTGTATAATGAATCAGTAAATTGTACTCCTTCTTTAACTTTCACATAGATAATTGTGAAGTATACAGCAGGCTTTTACAATGCTAATATAGAAATGCATATTTACGTCAATTGAGTGGTGAAGAATTCTCCATTTATTAACGAGAATGCCGAAGGTGCATTCAACCATATGCTGAGCTCTCTAGTGTGTCTACAGTTGAAGATTTTTTTGGTGTAGTTAAGATTTCTATTATTATACTATTCGAATAAGGTCTGAGTACATGGCTTCCGAGTCCAAAAGCCTTGTCACTCACAACAGGACAACGAACAACTTTCCGTTGTCATCATCGGACAAACGTCTTTCAGAGAGAATATTGATGGCTTGCATCACATTTACCAATTTCATATATTTCAAATATTTCTGTATCGCTTACTGCCCCTTACGAACCAACATACTCGTATATGTTAATGAATTTCATAATCAGCGTTTGTTCATGCCATTAATTTATTATGATAGGTACATAAATTTTTAACAAAATTTATTATTTATTTTTCTGCAAAAAGTCTCGTTTACCATCAAATTTTATCATTTCTTTTCTGGATGCAAGTTTTTCAGAGATAATGCGATCTTTTGATTTTTCCACATCACATGCCGACGTAGCAACCATTGTTACTATTTTAACCGATGGTTCAACCGCTTAAGTTTGGCAAGGCAGCCTGATAAACAGTAGGTATCACAACTATCTTTTTCATGTGTTCCGCTTGTTCATCTGTTAACGTCGCCAATAATATTTTTTCTGGGTGAGCGAAATATGCAACTTTTTTTACTGCTCTCGAGAAGAATCGTTAACTTTCAATTCTTTTCCAAAGATGACTGGGTCCAGTTCATTGCATGACGGGTCCATCTTTATTAGGAACCACACGGAGGCATAATACTTTTACAGCGAATTGGGCCAAAATAACCAAATCACTGGATTGTGGTTTAGAAATATACAGACGCAATATCCTGTTAGCCCAAGTAACCCCACACATGCACGTGTGAAATATTTCCAGGTTAGCAATAGTTAAGTTTTATTTTCTGTTGTAGGGTATTAACAATAATAAAATATGTATGTACACTTATTTACAGGATTATAAAAAATAATTAAAAGAGATATTTACAAATTAAATCTAAAAAAACTATTAAAATGCATCAAAACATCCTCCCCATCGCTATAGACTGGGAGCGTGCCCAAAAGGCGTGCCCAAATGCTGCCCCCGCAGCGGCAGCGGCTGCACAGCACGCAGAACTTGCAACATGAGATGGCGCAAGAGTATCGACGCAGGTCGCGTCCCACACTAAAGGCCTACCCATCTTCCAAGGGAATAACGACATGCCGTCTGGTCTCTTACCATCGTCGCGTGCCAAGCCATTTGATTCTAGTACGGCTGGAACTCCGACGGCAACAAGAGCGCGACGTATAATGTCGTTGATGTTTGCGTGCCGCGAAATACGGCCAGCATACGGCTGCACGACAGGCCGTGGTGTCCGACACTGGTGACTCACCGCAGTGACAGCGATGAGGGGAGGAGCAAGGGGCACCCAAACGCAGGCAAACTGCCAAACGGAATGTNCCTGGTCTCTTGCCATCGTCGCGTGCCAAGCCATTTGATTCTAGTACGGCTGGAACTCCGACGGCAACAAGAGCGCGACGTATAATGTCGTTGATGTTTGCGTGCCGCGAAATACGGCCAGCATACGGCTGCACGACAGGCCGTGGTGTCCGACACTGGTGACTCACCGCAGTGACAGCGATGAGGGGAGGAGCAAGGGGCACCCAAACGCAGGCAAACTGCCAAACGGAATGTGGTGTCGTCAAACAAGGTGCCTATGTTTGACGACGGAAGTGCCAGAAGCTTATGGCTTCTCCTCTCTCTTATGGCCCGACTCCCATTCGCCCACGGCCAGAAGACGCGCTCGCTCTGCAGAAGAAATTGACGTTTCTCTGCAAAGCGGCTCGTCCCACTGTCTCTGGGTTGACGAGTAAATCAGTGTTCGGGTAGGTGATTTTCCAAGCGTCTATAGCCTCCGCCAAGCATGGTACCTCGCAATTGACCAGTGTGGTAGGTAGAATTTTCCTGGTCAATTTCTCAGTACCATAGACGGAGGATATAAACGCCGATAAACCTATACTTGAAATTTTTCGGACGCCAAGCCCTCCCATACGAATGGGAAGAGTAGCCTGAATCCAGGCTCGATCGTTCATGGCTACATTTAAAATTGATGTCAAGTTTTTCCAAAAGCTTTGTTTGCTTCCAGAGGCTGGAAGCACGCAAAAAGTATGTTAATTTGGGGCCGAAACAACAGTACTGAATGATTGTGATGGCTAATATATTTNAGACGGAGGATATAAACGCCGATAAACCTATACTTGAAATTTTTCGGACGCCAAGCCCTCCCATACGAATGGGAAGAGTAGCCTGAATCCAGGCTCGATCGTTCATGGCTACATTTAAAATTGATGTCAAGTTTTTCCAAAAGCTTTGTTTGCTTCCAGAGGCTGGAAGCACGCAAAAAGTATGTTAATTTGGGGCCGAAACAACAGTACTGAATGATTGTGATGGCTAATATATTTATTTCCAGGTTGATACCGTACTGTATTGTAGAAATAATATAGAAATTATACTGGCCCAAGATCCCAGGGCCACCAGACGTCACGTATTTTCTGACGAAGAAAATGTGG